>MU225132.1:1905904-1925441 GCA_018584345.1 Thuja plicata | reverse complement strand
AGACCTTTGAAAGTGTATCCAATCTACCTTAATTTATAATCCTATTCTTCAATATGTTCAAGCTTGGTCTGAAACCTACCTCAGGAGGTGCTTGTGTATTCTTTGTAGTGCTCCTTGTGGTTCTTGAGGATGGATGACCTATGGAAGCTTGTTTCCTTCCTATGGGTTTCTTGCTAGGAAAAGAAGGTGGAGATGTATCCAAGTCAATGGTGGTAGCAGGCGCAGATGTACTCTCCTAATTTTTCTTCTATTTCTTCTTCTAAGATTCATTAGTCTTCTCAATCTTAACTTTAGCAATTTTGGATTCCTTTTCCTTATTCAAATCTTCTCAAGTGACTCCATGAGATTTCATTATGTTAGATGTGGTTTTGGACGCTTTCCTTTTATTAATAGCAAGTTTTAGTTCAATATCCACTTCATCAGTATTTTCTCTGTATGTTCCCCATCTAGGTTCATTGGGGTCTATAGGTGCTAACAATAAGACCTATGCATATCCCTCTAGCACATGGTCTTCAACTTCATATCCTAGTGGATGAATCCACTAAGTTCTAGGCTCAAGAGCCTCCATGCATGTGCAATCTGTTTCTACCATAAAATAAAATTGTATCCCTGTACTTGTCAACTATCTTCTCAGATAGTCTGGCCCTGCTCTGCATTTTAACCATTAATATCTTTATATCCATGTCCATTTTATCTCTTGCACTACTCTCTAAGGTGTCCTTAAGAGATATTTGTGTCATTGTAGGTTTTCCTTTGTCTAGATAGAGGTCTGCAACCTTTCCTACTATATGATGATACAAATAGATGATTAGAGATCCAAACCTGAATGTTTTGCTTCTATCATGTTTGATGATTCTGATATTCTCAATCAACTGATCATGCAAGATCTCACAAAGGTTGTACTGGGTGTTATCCTTTACTATTCTGATTGATGCAAGGACTCTTGCTACAGATACACTATTCAACCTGCTTGCCTGCTGGAACTTGTAACCAAGTATCATTGTCATGATTTTAATGTCATCCTCCTTGATGGGGTCTACTGTCATACCACGCTTGTCACTTCTTGACAAACAAACTTTCTCAATCTACTTCTTAACATCTTTACCAGTGGGAAATACTGGTCCAGTCATTGGAAGTCCAGTCAGCTAATGGATTAGGTCTGCGGTGATATGGATAGGGACATCACCAATCCAAAACAGATCATCATGAATTCTGCTCAATAGGATTTTTACCCATTCTCGTTCTTCAAACTCATGCGCATTTGAATACTCAATAATAGGGTTATCTTGTAGGTGTGTGAACTCATCTTTGAATGTGAAGTCCTTATTTAACATTGATGCCATGTGAGAAGCTATATTATCATCTCCTAGTGATTCCTTCTTGTAGTATATGTACGCACGGATATCTTCCACGTGAACAATGCCAATCACAGTTTTAGAGAAATCTCCTTCCACATCATCCAATATAGAATCGAATGGATGCTTCTTAAATATGAATCTCTTCCTTTCTGCTACATCAAATACAACTAGGGTCGTCATTACTTACTTGGTAAATGTTTAAGTAGGGTTTCCACAAAATTCTAAAATAGCGCGACGGCTAGGGCTTCATTTCAAACTGATTATCCATTCGTTCCAACTATCAAACTATTATGCCTTCATGCTTTGATTTCTTAGTGCTCCAATTATCTTCAATTTTTGTGCTCTTGAATGTAATTGTAAAAATGATCGAATACAAACTTGTTTTTATACAATCTGCCACATTTAATACTTGCAACCATACATAGAGATTTTCAAACTTTGATCCCGATGCATTTTAGATAATGCGTGAATTCATATAGCTATAATCTGTGCTTTTAATCATGAATCTAAAGGTGCATACTCAAAAGTGAGTACACAAACTATGTAGGGGTTCTGAGCTAGAATAGCTCCCACTAAGACCAAGAAGGTCTATTCAAGAAGAAGTAGAGGGTGCGTCCACTGTGGATGCATCAACTACTTTGTCAACATCTTTGTCCTTCTTTACTTCAACCCAAAATTTTCTTGAATCTTCATTTGCTTTGACAAAATTGACTTCTCCTTTCTCTTCAAATAGAGACTTTTTGGGATCTTCTTGTTTCTGAGTTTTGGATCTGTAAAACTTTGTGATATGTCTAGCCTTTCCACATGTGTGACAAATGATAGGAGGTCTGATGTTTTCCTTCATCATGCTACATTGCTTTTTTGTGTGTCCATTGTAGTTGCATATCTAACATGTAGTGTTCTGCAAGTTCTTTTGAGGTTGATTTCTCTGATTGTTTTGATTCATTCTTCTTTGATTTTGGTGTGACTGAGTTCTGTAATGTATAGCCCTATGACCAAATTTATTACAAGAGAAACAATAACCATTAAAAGGTCTTACCTCTTTTCAATCTCTTGCCAAATGCCCATGTTTATTGCATGCATAAAAAGTTCTGTTAACTTGTCTGATTTCCCTTTTTGGTGGTTCAGATGTAACCTCTGTAGTATTTTCAACTTTCTTAGCTTCTGAAGATGCTTCAAGTGTCTTTTTCCTTCTTTTGTGATGATTTGATTTCATCTTGTGCTATACTGAATCCAAGAACAGTAGCGTTCCCCTTTTTTCTTTGCGCATTGAGCTGGAATTGAATCAAATCAGAATTTGTGTGGAGTTTATCAATCTTATCCTTTGCTTCTATTAATTCAGTTTCCAACTTCTTCTTCATGTTTGCCAATTCCAAGACTTTTATGTTTGCCTGCAAAATTTCATCTTCCAATTGTTTTCTTTCTTTGATCTTGTCTTCAATTGTGTTCTGGCTATCTGTAAGCTGTTCCTCCAAATCTTCAAGTTTATCTTTTAGAGATTTATTCTCTTCATTAATATTTTTGACCATTTGTCCTAGATCACTTGTAGAACAATCTTTCAGATCTTTTCTTAGCCTTTTAATAAGTATTTGTGAGCCATCATTTTTCAATCTTAGTTCTTCATTTCCCTTCTCAGATCTGTCAAGATCTTCAAGAGCTTCTTCAAGATTCTTTTTCAAATGTTTTCCTTTTCCTGAATCCATGATCTCCTCAAGTGGTTAAAATTTCTTTCAGAGGACCAGAGCTCTGATACCAATTGTTAGAAACACTGAGAGAGGGGGGGTGAATCAGTGTTTATCAATTAACTATATTTCAATGAATTAAACATATATCAAATGTGCATTCAAAGAATCATAACACAAGCACACATAACACAAGATATGATTACGGAGAACCTTGATCAGAGGAAAACTTTGGTGGGGATTAGTACCCACAAAATATTATACTAGGTATAATGAACCTGTTAAAGTTCCTTTGCCCTGTTAGAAGCAGTCTTTACAAATTGAGTACAATGACCTGGTTAAGGGTCTAACCCTATTAGGAGTCTTTTATAATAACCCTGTTAGGGGTGGATGGCTTACTACCCAAATAATATGAAGGCTACAACCATCTAAATTTTGATATGCACTATATCAAAAATGAACTGTTGTAGTGACACTATTGTCTGATCAGTTCTGTGTATGCATGGATTTTCTTACTCCTTTAAAGAGCTATATCATCTTCTGACTTCATTATACTGTCCCTCTGTAACTTCTTCTTACACAATAATTGACTTCTCTTGCACGTTGTAAGATAAAAATACATTACATACTTATATCTTTACAAATGAATAAGCACGACCCAAAACATAACACTTAGTCGGCCTCTTAACAAAATATACAACTCTTTCGAATCAAGTCAGCTCAAGCGTGTTTATAAAAACATTAATTAAATCATAAAAAAATTATAACTAAAGGCGCATAGCCTTGGCATCAAAAAATAATACACGCTGATCAAAATAGTAGTCGGCTTCTATACTTTGTATTCTGGACTGTTTCCTGGACTACAGTGTACTAATATGTCTGTATCTTTTCCGTACTAATGTTTCATACCTTGTGCATTTGGATATAGCATATATATACACCATAGAGTATACATCTAAGCACACATGCTCTGGTGTGATCTCTAACATGCACACTGATGTGCTAATCACTGTATCTATCTGACTGATTTGTATTCTGTACTTAGTCATTTAATCTATTAAGTTATCTTTGATAGAAACTTAGTATGACTTTTTTGCCATGATTGAAAACACAAAATAAGCCATGCTTCCTTAGGAAGTCAACTTTCCAACATAAACAATTTATCAAAACTAGGCAATTGTAGGATAGGTTGAGTGGCTACTTGTTTCTTCAACAACTGAAAATATTTTCCTTCTTCTATTGTCCATCTAAACTTATCTTTGACCCCACCCTTGATAGTATCTAGTAAAGGAGCACAAATACCACTAAAATTCCTGATAATCTTTTTATAAAATTGGGATAAGCCATGAAAACTTCTTACCTCAGTGGTTGTGGTAGGTGGTGGCCAGTTTAGTATGGCTGCAACTTTCTCTTGGTCCATCTTCAAAGACCCTTTGGACACTACAAATCCCAAGTACACTAGTTCTTTCTTGATGAACTCACATTTTTCAAGGTTGATTTCTAGCTTCTCTTCATGCAATCTCTTCAACACTGCTTCTACTTGCTTGACATGCTCCTCCTTTGTCTTGCTAGATATTAGTACATCATAAAGATATACCACTACAAACTTCCCTTTGAAATCCTTGAGCACTTCATTCATGAGCCTCATGAATGTTCTCAGAGCATTTGTGAGGCCAAATAGCATCACAAGCCATTTATATAGCCCATCAGTTGTCTTGAATGTTGTTTTCCATTCTTCCCCTTCCATCACCTATATTTGGTGATAACCACTCTTCAAGTCCAACTTGGTAAAGTTAATTTCCCCTCCGAGGCAATCCATGAGATCCTCAATCCTAGGTATGGGGAACCTATACCTTATTGTGATTCTATTTATAGCCCTTGAATCTATGCAAAGTCTCCATTTTCCTCCCTTCTTGGATGCCAACACAACCGGGACTGCACATGGGCTTATACTCTTCTTGATCAAGCCTTGATCCAAGAGTTCTTTCACTTGCCTTGCCACTTCCAAATTCTGATAAGGGGTTAGCTTATAAGCTGCCTTATTAGGCAAAGATGAACCAGGAAGAAAGTCTATTTAATGAATTATTACTCCCCTAGGAGGTAAGGTAGCAAGAGTGCCATCACTTACTATGTCTTTGTACTTCTCAAGAAATTTTTGTATCTTTGATGGTAATGTCTCCTTGACTAGCTTCTCTCTCTCCTTAGGTTTGATCACAATAGCATACTCATCCTTCTCATCATCCTTGAGATCCCTCACAAACTCCTTCCCACTACACAACATCACATTAGGGGTTTTGGACTATGGCTCCTCTTCTTCTAGCAAAGATTGAATCTTGAAGGTTTTCCTCCTTTCTTGAAAGTGATGGAATTCTCATTCCCATCATATACCTCCCCATTGTCAAATTTCCAAGGTCTTCCTAACAGAAAATGACAAGCATCCATTGGTAGGATGTCACACAAGAGTTTATCATTATACCCTGCTATAGAGACCTCCACCCATGTCTACTCATTTACCAATATACTTTGGCCTTTTTTGAGCCATGTCACTTTATAGGGATTCCCATGTGGTACTTTGGTCAACTTGAGTTTGTTTAATTCTTCCTCCAAGATGATATTTTTAGTGGAGATAGAATCCACTATCACCTTACAAAATTTTCCAAGGATCTTGCATTGTATCCTAAACAAAGCCCTCCTATGCTTGGGTTCATCTTTACTTGGTTGTCTTATCAATACCCTTCTAAAAATTAAGTTTTCACCCATCTCTGACTCTAGATGGTCAATCTCAGGTGCTTTGACACTTGAAGTGTCCTCATGAGCATACGCCACTCATTTTTCATGATTTGAGGTAGTAGGCTTGTCAGGGCACCTATATGCTGGATGGCCTAATTGACCACATTTGTAACACTTCATACTTGCAAAGTATGAGTTACTTCTACCTCCTCTTCCTCTACTAGGAACACTCTGATTTCCTCTACCCCTACTATAACCTCCTCTTGGAGTGATTTTAGTATTAATTTGTGTCAATTTATTCTCACCTTGTGTCCATTAATCACTGTATATGTCTTGATAGCCTCCTCTTTGACCCCTTTGGTCTCTTCCTCTACCTATGTTATTCTTGAATTTTGAGTCACCTTTCTTCTTTTTCCTTTCCTCTACTCTTATGGCTACTTGATGAAACCTATGTACTATAGTTGGTGTCCACAAACTGATCTCTTCTTGGATGTTCCAATTCAAACCACCCAAGTACCTTACCACCTTGATAGACTCTTCTTCTTTCTGCCTAGACCTAGGACAAAATCTTTAGAATTCCTCGATATAATAGGCCATATCTAGGTCTTTTTTCTTCAAATTCTCCCTTTTCCTATGGAGTTGGATCTCATAGTCCTCTAGAAATTAATTCTCCTTAAGCTTAGTCACCATTGCATTCCAATTTTCTATGGGTTGCTTACCCATTCTTACCCTCTCATCTTGAAGTTATTTCCACCATGTTAGGGCTGATCCGTTGAGTCTTGATTTAGCCACCTTAATCTTTTGTGCCTCTGTCGTACCTTCAAACTCAAAGTGGTTTTCCATCCCTTCAGTCCAATTCATGGCTGTTTAAATGTCCATATTTCAACCAAACAAAGGTATTCCTTCTAATTTTTTTCCACCTAATGCTTTGATGGCCTTCAATAATGGCTCTTCATTCAAGATAGGGTCTTTTTCAGGGATGACATCCACCTCTACAATATTTTTACCCATGTCACTACTTTACACCTCATTGCCTATATCTCTGGCATTAATCACCTCTTGCAGTTTAATCCTCATATCTTCTTGGGCCTCTTCAAGGAGTCTATTTTTCTCCTTTTTTTCACCCATCTCCTTATCTATCTTTGTGTTTTTCACCATGCTAGACTCTCCTACTGATTCACTAGTAGCTGCAGACATACACTAGCTTCCCAAGTTTCTCTACTTGCTTTGATACCAATATGATGTAACACCAAACCTTACTCTTCAACCCTAATCTCCACTAGGGTTCAATGGGCCTCTTATCTATCCCAATTATTGTTCTTCACTAAACCTAACCTTCATGGATCCTTTCCATAAGATCCTAATCTAATTCATTTTGGGTACACCAACAAAGAAATGAAACTACACACCATTAGTCATAATGCTCTTCTTATTCAAACACAACACTTTGATCCTCATTCGATCAAGAAAGATTCTCTATGGAGAGATAGTCCATAAGACTATTAATTGGATCAAATAAAAAGTCCTCAAACTCATTTGGCCAAGGAACCCTTAACAAATTCCAAGAACTAAACCAATAGGGCTACAAGTAATTAGGCCTATTTTGAGGGAAAACTCAAATAACTTGTAAAAATTCTTAACAATTCAGAAAACTAGAAATATATGCTAATACCCTTTATCAAGAACCTAAGGATTTTCTATCTCTTGGCTTCCAGAAGTGTCCGTACATTACTTCCTACAATTAAACCTAAAAATCAGGGTTTGTAAGCAATTATACTATTTGCACCAAGAAATGGTTTTCATGCCCATCAAAACATCTTACCCAAACTTCTTGGTCGAGTTGGGGCTTGAACATTCACCCTACTATCTCCCCATAATCACTAATTGAAGCATTGAATGCTTACAATCCTTCAAACCTTCTCTGCAACTGTTTGTGATCCCTATCCATGCATCTTTGGCTCGCCTAGGGCATCACCTTCTAGATTTATCCCATGCTTTCCAGGGCCCCTCCTTTAATGTATTGAATGTACATGGAGTCACCTTCCAAATCCTAAAGGCTCCTACAAGTTCCACATGGGGAAGTGGACTTATGACCCCATTTTCACAAGATGATTGATTTAGGCCAGCGACTAGACAGAAACCAAAATAATTTACAAAAGCAACTAAATCTATACAAAATAGAAATATACTTCCACATACAATCCTAAAACATGCTACACTAACATAAAAAAAAGCTATAGTAGATGATTCAATCCATCTCAATACCATATGCTCAGAAAATACTCAAACTGCAATTGTTCTTGAATTATACATTCTGTACACTTCCTGACACAATAAATCCAACCTCTAGAAAAGGTCGAGGATAGCCTTAAGTAGTTGACCAAGACACAAAATTATTGATTTTAGATAGTTATCTAACCAATTTCTCAAATTTGAAACTTTGCAACAAATGATTTCAATGTTGTTAATGACAACATTGACAACTTTTACATCTTTTTGGATTTGCTATCTAACCTTGGTCAATAGTCCACCAAACTTCACCAAATGCCTATCTAAGGTGTAATAACAAAGAAATAGGACCTCAAGTCCCTTATTTGTCGATTTTAACATTATAATGGACAAAAACACCCTATTTGACCTAATGTGGACTTGCTTGCAAATAAGGTGTCTAAAGACCTATTAAGGCATTCTAACTTAACACACCACACACTAGGACTAGATTAACCCCCTTATTAATCTAGTGGTTTGGAAAGAACCACTACAAGCCAAAAACACTTAGGAACCCTAGGTCTTCCATTAGCCCTACCTAGGTACTCCTGCACCATGATTTCTATTTAAGAAACAAGAGATTCATTTTGGTATATATATCATACATGATGCTATGAAGTACACATGTGAATTTTATGCATGACTAATCAAATTGGTTAAAGATAGAAATGAGAGTTTTTCTGTGGAAATCATCGAGTAAATAGAGGAAAGAGAATTACCAAGTAGAATAAGTATGAGATGAACTGGAGTGAACAAATAGATCAAAGTTATTATGCACTTAGCATACATCTGAATATCTACAAATCAATGTTATATTTGAATCAGATCATTACTGTAATAGTTTAACCATTGCTATAGATAAATCTCTTAACCAATTAGGATAGTGAGTCCTTATTATAAAATTTAGTGAATGTTGATTATTTTCATGTTGACCCCATAGTGAATGTAAGGTTAAGAGAGAATTGATATTTTTAAATATTCTAACTAGGTCATATTTAACAGTGTGCATTATAACCTTTAACAGGGTTGGATCTTCACCGAGCTCACTTTAGAAGAGTGAAAATATTTTGGGTTACCGGTCCCATGTGGTTTTTCCCTTAGCAGGGGTTCCACATTAAAAATCTATGTGTCAATGTGCATGAATGTCATGGATTGTTATTTTACTTTACACTTTATTTTATTGACCTAGATTTGTAATCACAATACTAATTTAGTAACACTCGATAAACATCATTGATGAAATTTTAAGTTTATAGAATACATTTTCACTGAGATGAATGATATGTTTGAATTTAATTTGGTATGAATCTGGAGAAATTTGGGACTGTAGGATAATGTGTGAGGAAACTAATTCTAACTGATTCTAATTACTAAGGATTATGGACTATGGTATAAAAGAGAAGGAAAGTTTGAATTGAAAGTTTATACTAATGTTGATTGAGCTGGGAACATGGATGATAGAAAGAGCACTACTAGTGGAGCATTCTTAATTGGAGGAAGACTAGTTACTTGGATAAGAAAGAAGAAAATATTCATATCTTAGTCAACTTTAGAAGCAAACTATTTTTTTGTTGTTGCAAATTTTTCTAACATAGCATGGATAAAATAACTACTGAAAGGAATGAATGAAGAGATCACTCAACTAGTGATGATTTACTGTGACAATACATTTTCTATAAATATTTCAAAGAATCATGTGATGCATACAAAGAAAAAACACATATCTATAAAATATCACCACTTGAGGGAAAAAGTACAAGACAAACAAGTAATACTTGAATATGTACAATCAAAAGAATAACTTGTAGCCATATTCACAAAACCCTTACCAAATGATACATTTGAGTAATTGAGAGGTAGACTAGGGGTTTGTCCCTTGTCTATAGGTAACTAAACTGATTAGAAGTTTGCATCAACCTACATGAAATTAGAATATCAATCATGTTTATGCAAATTGGAACTGGACTGAAACAAAGATATCACTACACTTAAAGGTACCTAATACATAAAAAATCAGAGATATTTTATTTGGCTACTAAAGAGCTACATATTTTTCTTTTTCACATTATTTTCAAAGGGAGAGAGTTTCATGAAATATAAAAGGAGAGTTTTTATCATTGGAATATCTATCCACTAAAGGGAGAAAAGAGAAAGAGAGAGACATATCTAATCTGTAGAGAGATTTAAACTCATCATGCAGTGAACAGGTTTTGTTTATTCTGACATAATTTATATTCAAGGTAGGGAGAGCTAAAAAATTGTTGCAGTTGTAGAACAAAAGTTTGGTATTTTTTGTTTGGCATTTTATACTGCATATTTCATATTGTGTTGTCATGAATGCCAAAGGGAGAGATTGATGAACTACAACTGATTATATATTTGAAGTCATTTGTTGATATTCAACCCAGTTGTAGAAGTGATGATAAACATTATCAGTTTAATATATTGTCATTGATATCAACTTATTTGAGTATTATTATGGTGAAATTTTTTTATTATTATTTGAATATTTGGAACAAATAATGTTTTTGTGGTCAATAAATGAAGAGTTCTATATACACCGAGAGATAGTAATATCCTATTAAAGCATAGTGTATACCGAGCATAGTGATAGAAAATCATTGTCGACACAACTATTGATAAAGCAATTTAGTCAAACCGAGGATAACTTGGATGTTGAGATGGAAAATTGATGATTTTGACGTAAAAGATAAATTTTTATATTTGATCAAATTATCATGAAAATTCAAGGAAGATAGGATGACAAATATTGAAATATGTTTTTAACACAACTAGCAAGGAAGGATCAAGTGGTAAAATCAACGATGGAGATTAAGTGCCTAAATTTCAAGGATGAAAATTAAATGATACATGATGTCTATATAAGAGACAAGAGATTCATTTTGATATATAATTTGCACATGATGCACATGTGTAAATTTTATGCATGACTGATCAAAGACATAACCGAGCATTATTCTGTAGACATCACCAAGCAAACAGAGGAAAGAGAATTACCAAGAAGAACAAGTATGAGATGAACCGAAGTGAACAAATTGATCAGAGGTATTATGTACTTAGCATAGATCTAAATATCTAAAAATCATAGTTTTATTTGAATTAGATCATTATTGTAATAATTTAACCATTTCTATAGATAAATTTCTTAACTGAGTAGGCCAATGAGTCCTTATTTTAACATTTAGAGAATATTGATTGTTTTCTTGTTGACCCCATAGTGAATGCATGGTCAAGAGATAAATTTTAGTTTTAAATCCTCTAACCAAGTCACATTTACCAATGTGCATTGAAACCTTTAACAGGGTTGGCTCTTCACTGAGCTCACTTCAGAAGAGTGAAAATATTTTGGATTACTTGTCACAAGTGGTTTTTTCCCTTAGGAGGGTTTCAACATTGAAAATCTATGTGTCAATGTGTATGAATGTTCTGGACTGTTATTTTACTTTACACATTATTTTATTGACCTAGATCGGTAATCACAGTATTAATTTACTAACACTTGGTAAACACCATTGATGAAAGTCTAAGTTTACAATATATATTTTCACCAAGTTGAATTATATGTTTGAGTTTGTTTTGGTATACATTTCGAGAAATTTGGGACTATAGGATAATTTGTGAGGAAAATTCTTCTAACTGATTCACCCCTCCCCCCTCTCAGTTATTCTAACATGGGCATCAAAATAATGGAAGAATGTATAATGGATATTAAAATAATAGGGTGTAGAAGTATGGCCCAAGAGATTATAATATTAACCCAAATTTTTTACCAAGAATAAATAATCAAGGATCCCAAAATTAAAATCCTTAGAATCTAAGGCATGAAGAAATCAATCAAATTGGAAACAACTATAGAGACCCAATGGTTTCTCTCAGATACAGAAAATTGGATTTTTATGGCATAAGGGGATACCCTAATGACATAAAGAATGAATTAAGAAATGCAATTCCAAATTTTTTAGGGAATGGATTAGAATCTGCTAAGGTGCATTGTGTAAATTTGAATAATGTTATCCAAGAGCTTGATGAATTCAATGAGAATGTATACCTGAAGCTTTTTGTTCAATCTCTCATAGAAGATGCAAAAGAATGGTTTACAAGTTTTCCAGATAGATCCATATCTAGTTGGAATGAATTTGTTAATCAATTCATAGAAAAATTTGGTGATCATAATGACACTTATTTTACATAACATGAATTGACAAGTATGAAGAAAAATTAGAATAAATCTATGGTTGAATTCAAAAAATGGTTCAATAAAATTTTAAATAGGATTCCAAGAGATGTTCAACCTATTGATGCCTTTCTGATAAATTTCAATATGGGTGCTTTTGATAGAAAGACTAATTATGAAATCAGATCTCATAAGCCTTCTACTTTAGCAGATTCTCTCAAAATTTCCATAGCTATTGAGAACGATAGGGATGCATTTGGTATAATTTCTAAGAGGGGGGAAACTCAGTTGTTCAATCCAATAGATCTTAAGCATCACAAGGATGAAGATAAATTGGATAAGCTTATGAATATGATGAAAGGCATCCAAATGATTAATGGAAAAGATGATTTTAAGTACAACCAGATTAATTGACCACCATACAAAAATTATAGATATAGACTGTAGGACATGCCTTATAACACAAAATGGAAGGATGGTAAAATAGTGAACAAAGAATTACATACTGCTGGTCCATTGAGGAAAAACACCCATCATTTAGAAATCTATTCTTGGTGTGAATCCTTCACATTACCACATTCTTTTGAGCATTGTTTTGTGGCCCAAATATGGAAAGAGGATGAAGATCAGAATGATGATCAGTAACCCATAGTGAATAATTTATCTATAGATCCTATGTAGGGATATGATGATTATAGCTCTTTAGATGAATACTAATACAAGGCTAAATGATGCAAGGAGGGATAGTACTTAGGGACAAAGGCACTCCCAAATACCAAACCAACTTGCAAATACACAACACAGAAACAAAAACACAAGGAGAGGATAAACAAAGATACTTTTCCTTAATTGATCAAAATCAATACATATTGGGCTATAGGGACTTCCATTTTTATCTATAAGATTGTATTTTTCCTCTGATAGAATAATATGTTTGACATCCTTCTCCTTTTTACTATCTTTCACTTTAAAATATCCAATGTCAATATCAAAAAAATAGTTCATTGCTTCATCTTCACTCTGCTCAATGATGTGAGGAGTTCTGAATTCTCTAGATACCTTGACATTCTTAATAGCTATGTAAAATGTTGCAAAGGAAAAATCACACTGGATACTCCCTCCCATTGAGGAACGCCATTTCCTAAATAGCAACATTCCATATTAAGGTGGAATATCAACTACTAGAATACTCATTGTCAGTATCTTTTCTGGAAATGCAGAAAGTGTATAGGGAAAAGCCTTAATATTACCTATAATAGACACTTCTCTTGAATACATTTCTTGACATATCCCATGAGGAGTACCTACCTATAGTCCCATTAATTTCATTATCTCTTCAGGCATGACTATGTTTGATGGTCCCGAATCAATGATACAATTCATGAGCATCTTACCATTAATAATTAATGTTAAGAAAAAGGGATCCACGGCTCCTAAAGGAGTAGTGACAATATTCGTATTTAGGAATATTTTAGGTATCTTAGAAAAAATTTCATTTGATTCTTTTCCCTTTATATCAAGCTTCTCCTTACTGCTCTTTTTCTTCTCATCCATTTCTGATTTCAAAGATTTTGTGGTAAAAACACTATTCATCCAATTCAAAGTTGTCTCCTTGTGTTCAAAAATCCTCATCATTTCTAAAAATGAAACTCTGACTATGATTTTTGAAATCAACTATCCTATGTAACTGAGAGCATACTTGATTTTAGCAATTTCTTGCTTGGTAATAAAAATACTTATATCCTCATTTTGAGTAGCCAAGCTTGGCTCAACTCCTTTAGCATCTATTTAAATAGAAGAAGCACCTTCTTTTGGTATTCTTGTTTTAATCCTATGAACAATACTTGGGTTAATTGGTTTATCCTTTGCTTTCACCTTTATCTTTTTCACATTATCAACAATTTTTTTTTTCAGGTGTGAACTTAGGGTTTTCTTTTGTATTTGTAATAAACATACCAACTGGCGTACCACCTACACTACCAACAGTCCTATTTCTCAGATTATACTTACTCTATACTTGAGCAACTAATTTTTCTATAATTCTATCGCTTTCTCCATCTAAAGGTCTTTTATCCATAAAAGGCTCTTGTCCTCTTGCAACATTAACCTTATTTCATCAATGTCTGCTTCCTTTTCCTTAGATGAAAGGATATTTATATTTTTATCTTGATCATCAAACACTTCTTCATTTGATGAAGAAAACTCCTAACCTTTACCTTGGTCATCAGATTCTTTACTTTTAAAATCTGCATAAGCCATTGCATTCCCAACATCATCATATAGCTTTTCTTCATCCTCTCTTTCTTGTTGGTCTGACTTGGATACATCTTCTAAGAAATAGCACAATTATCTGGATTGTGGGGAGATTCACACTCATCACATTAGTAATCCTCACTACACATATTAGCTAAATTTATCTGAAGAGGATCAAGAGTATCTTTGTTTGGCTTCTCTGTCTTTTGTGGAATAATGGGCTTCCCATCCTTCCATTGGGTATTGTATGGGTAATTCTACATTCTAGGCTATTGATTGAAATTATTGTAGGATTGCCTATTATTATTTGGAGCTCTTGGATTCTTACTCTCTCCTTTCTTCAGGTCTTTTATTGCATTCAGAATCTATTTCATATTAACCTCTTCTTTAGGCTTAGGATTTCAAGGTTTATCCAACTCCTTTCTTGCAGACTTATAATCATCTCTTCTACCAAATTTCCCAAATACCCTCCTATTTGTTTCTATATTGATAGTTGTTTTACAAGATTATATTATATTCCTTGGGTTCTTGTCTCTCAGGGGGTATCCCATCTTAGAATAAAATGCATTAAGATAAGTAGCTAGACAAACTTTGTCATCAAGTCTCATAACCTGAAAAATTTAATGCATAGCTCATTGAAATCTTATGTTGAACTCTGCAACATCCTCATTCTGATTCTTTTTTATATTGTTGAATTCATTCAACATAAATCTTTCATTGGTCTTATCACCATATTTCTCCTTAAAGAAATCAACTAATTCATCTATTGACCCTATAGAATTATAGGGTAACCCTCTAAACCAGTCCCTAGCATCATCTACTAAAGACCAAATAAATAGTTTCATTAATACATCCTCATGTGCAATGTCACAATCATCCATCATGTCCTTAAAATTTTTCAAATGTTATTCACATGTAATTACATTATTCTCAACAAATTTGGGAAGTTTATCACTAAGTTTACTTGGAACTTCATTAGGATAACAAAGGATATTATGAAAAGAAAATTGTTTGTACCTTTCTACATGAGTGGAATTTCCTTGAAATTTAGTGTTTTCTTGAGAAGTAGAGGCTTTATTATTTAATGTTGTATTTGCTTCAACACTAAGATCAACATGCCTTGTTGTTTGTCTAAGAAAATAAGCCTTCTTCTTCATCTCCAAAGTAGCAGCTTCCAATTCCACCTTCTCAAGTTATTTAGCTATAATCTCCCTTTCAAATCTAGCTCTTTCAAGATCCATGTCTAATTTAGACATTTGTTTTTTTGAACCTTTGATATTTTTTGGCTCATTTATTTTAACCCTTGAGATTCCTTTCTTTCCCTTATCTTAAGGACATTGATGATCAAGAGATTGAGTAATGAGAGGCTCCTCTTCATTATTATGAGGCTCATATAGATAACTCATTGCATCCATGTTCAACAATTGCCTCCTTAATTTCTCATTCCTGATCATCTTTTGTCTTATGACATCTTCCTTTTCTTTTTCTCTTTTTTGTCTGAGAGAAAACATCCTCTGGATTTCTTTTCTCATCTCAATAGCTTCTTCATCAAGATCCTCTAAATTTGGGAGTGTGTTGTCAGATTCTTCCTCTTCTCTTTCATCAAGAGAGCTATGATCTTTATTTGTACCTAGTCTCAAATCTGTAGCCTCTTCATATTCAAATTCACTACCTTCCTGGCTGCATTGGACTACTCTTCCTTCTCTAATGTCCTCCTCTTGCCTCCCACTCTAAGGGAGTCTTATGTTTTCTTTCATTCTTCTTGGCTGATCTATATTAGATGTAGTTGGGACATTACCCCCAACCTATCTTCAAGATGTTTCTTTGACCAATCCCTGGTACTTTTATATTTCATAATGGAAAGTATGTAAAAAAATAATGTTTAGTACTCAACACTACTGTAGAGATACTCAGAGTCACCACCCAACAAAATTTGGGATCACAAGACTAACAAATATGAATAATTGCAAATAGAGAACTCACAAGATAAACAATGAGAAAGGTGAGTCTTGAGTAACTCTATGCTTCCAATGATCAACTTCACTAGCCAATTATGGAAATTTACTACACTTTTCCCAGCAGAGTTGCCATCTTGTTGGTGTTTAAAATTTTTATGCTATCTAAAGCCACCAATATACCTTGATACTGATGTTAGGAGTGGTTATCTCCAAGTATGAAAGCCCTACAAGATAATTACACCAACTATAGGGACAAGACTTCCCTCTGCACTTCTGGCTTTGTAAAACCAGGGTGGGTACACCCAATCCAGACTAAACCTATCTCTTTACAACACCTTTTACCTCTAGATTATGAATAATAGATTGATGGTAAGAAAGTACTAAATGCCAACCTAGCATTCATTGACTCTTCACTACCATGGGTGGAATAAGAAGAACAACTGTAGCTGTAAAGATATTTTAAATGAGCTCGATAAAGTTTAGGGATAGAACATAGACAAACCATTAAGATATGTACCTTAATGAAAATACTAATTCTAGATCAGTGCCTTATCCACTAGGATAAATCCTAAATACAATACTAAAACTGAAACACCTTATTGGAAAAGATTCAAAGCCATGAACATAAGAATTCTCAAAATCACACACTACAAGATCCTCAAATAGATATCCAAAAAGAATCAATGAAATGTCCAAAGGAATTAGTTTGAAATTAAATGAAATACCTATGGAACACACATATGCATCAGCAGAACTCATGCAATAAGTTAGGAAACTTGCAACTCAGTGGATAACACAAAGGAGAGACACAATTTTGAGAAAACATATATTAAGTATGATGAAACTGACTCCTAATTCAGTATGACAAGGGGATAAAAAATATGACAATATACAAAAGATGAAAGAACTTTCAATTCTGTCTTGACACAATCTAAAATTACATTTTTTATATCCTAGAACGGAAAAAAATAGAAGCCTAATGCTCTTCAATATTTCTCCCAATTCTCTAGCCATTGTAAATAGTCCTGAAAATTCCTTTTATAACAACAAGAATGCAACAAGAATCTAACCATTTAGGGTTAGGGTTAAAACCATAAAATGCAAGCATTCAATTCTGAAAAAAGTTGAAACCCTAAAATCCTTCCTTTCCCCTATGAAAATTGGATATGGAATCATTAGGGAAACTCCCTTAAATGCAAAAATAGTACTTCTGATGGCGAAAGGAAATCCAAGTCATGACATCAAGTAATGTTCTCATTAATGAAGAAAAGACCAGGTATTGCCAAGAAGAAATAATTAGATCATAAACCCTAATTGTATCACTTCAGATATAAATACGCCTAGCACTATTAGATATCCATCCAAACATAGCTCTATAAGTGTGAAAAAATGACCCAAAAGTTTAGATTGAAACATTAATGGCGCGCTGAGATAAAATATTTGTCATTTTGCATGAAATCCCTGAGAAAAAGATTTAAAAATTTGAATTCATGTTCAAACGGTCATAGGTCATACTGAAAAATACATGAACAACCAAGATTAAGATCTTTTCTCAACTTTAAAATAGGTCGGTGATGAATTTTACATTATCTAGGCACCTTATGAAACTAACTTTGACTAACCTAGGCTCAACCATGGTCTATCATGAGACTTAGAGATATTGTAGTCACCAAATCACCAGATCCATTTCCTAACCCTTGGTTTATCATGTGATTCAATGCCTACCACACATCTTGTCTTTCATCTATGGTCTTTGGTAAATCATTGAATCACTTAAGAATTTACCAAATTATTATGAGATTTAGCAACAAGCACCATCACTTGGGCCCACCAATTTCCATGTTTCAATCTATTATTTTTCCTCACCCATGATGTTGCAAGTTCCACCTTGTCACTGATGTGGACATGCATCAAGAATTTCTCTAACACATGATGCATATCTTCCTAGAATTTTTCCTTCACGCAATGGTGAAATATCATCAGATCTTGATCTACCTTCATCGCTCCTTTCATTCACCACCATGTCGTGTCACCCTCTCAATTGATCCATTTGATTGATCTCAGAAGACCTATCCTGTCATCTGTGCCACATGGAGCCACCTCATTCACTGGGATCTCTACCACGTATCCATCCAACCTTGTCCACCACCTGTCAAACCTGCCATATGTCACACCTACACCATTGCATGATCCAACTGGACCTATCGTGACTTAGACTACGCCATCGCATCCTACTACCACCTAAAAATCCACAACAACATCATCTAAGCATTCTCTGACATGTCACTAATACATTTGATAGCTATTTTCTACCTTTAATTTTGATCGAGGCCTTTTTTGACTTGTTAGATTTTTTTTTAATTTATGACCCTGATTTCATCAAAATTTTGATGAACCTGAGGTTGTTGAAATTTTGATGAATACGGGATATAAACAAAAAAAAAGTGAAAAGTGAAACTCATTTTTCACTTCACTCATGGGAAGGAGGAGGGCATTTCTGAGAATCAAACGATATCTACATGTTAGGGCTTCCCCCCATTTTATTTTTTTCATTACCCATTACTTTCTTATTGTCTTCAATGAAACCTGTAAGTTAGGGCTTCCCGTGAAATAAATGAAATACAAGAATCAGTAATCTGAAAGCATAATGAAAGAATATGTTATTGATGGCAAATCATTCTTTGTTTCTATAATATAATTCCTTGGTCAATTTTTGTTTTATGATGGTGACATAACTCCATGTTTTCTATCATTAAAATGCTTTTGTTTGGCATAGCTTATAAACACTATTTTGGAGGAGTATATCGAGTTGGGTCTATACTATCTAAAGACTATTTAATTACCATAATATTAGCGTCCCCTATATAGTTGATATCGTTAATTCTTGTAGAGGTTGGGACTCAATCTTTGATATAAGAAACAAGTAAAGATTGACAACCAAAGGTAATACTAATACAAATATCAATGGAGTTTGTTTGATAACCATTTCATTTGCATCGATTTGATGATAAAAAACTACCACAAAGCTGGATATAAGAAAATACCATTGAGAAAACATTACTCTAGACACAATTTGATTTGTAGTGATTAATT
>MU225132.1:1865929-1897437 GCA_018584345.1 Thuja plicata | reverse complement strand
TCCTTGTTTTCTCATTAATTTTTTTGGAACAGTCATGTCATTGTATCTTGCTACACATTTTGAACTCATTGTTATAATATATTATTATGTTCATTGTCTTGATCAGAAGTATGGAATATTTCTACCTGGTGAAGATCATTGTTATTTAATGCAAAATGTGTTGCCATTTTTTCTTTGTTTACAAATCACCACTATCTTCTCAATAGGTATCTTTGTTTTTATGTTTCCTTAATTTCTTTGTCCTTGCATTATATGTTGTTATAATCTGAGTTTTATGGCTCTGATGAGATATTTATTATGATGCTTACTAGCTATAGATTCGTAACATGATTTAATGGAGAAAGCATCATCTTTGAAAAAAAAGAGAAGAAAATAACTTGTTTCCTGGCGATCCCAAGTGATTTTAGAAATTCTAGCTGGAAAGAAGCTAGAACCACCTAAGAAAGGGTCATACATTGCACAAACCTCTGCGTCTCAAACTTGGGATTCTAAGGCTAAAAATTGTTCATCAATGGAACAAAACATTACTTCTATTGATTTAACTTCTCATGATATAAAACAAAGACAGAAGAAGAAAAGGCAAAAGGAGAATAAAACAAAAAACCCAATAGAAGCCAATCCCTCTGAGAGTACTACTATATCAGATGGTTCTGCAAACAGGTATTTCTCAATCTCCCTCTTGAAGCTTAAATTTTTGTTTTCTTATGATATAATATTTTTTAGTTGACTTTGAACAACTGCTAGGGTTTGTATTTGGAACATTCTGTGAGGAGAAGGGTTCTTGGATATTATTGAAGGGAATATTCTTATTAAATTTCTTTATTTAAATGTTTTAGGTGTGACCATGAATACATTTCCTCAGGTAATTTTTAAGCACATTGGGGTTTGTACAAGTTTTAGCAGTCCAATATCAAAAAAAATCTAACGTTCAATCAAAAATCATCAAAAAGATGGAAGCCTATTATAAATCAGCTGGTCAGTCTTTCTATTCAGCATCATCCACTCCAGTGACTTGTTTGGTTGTGGTTAGTATCTTTAAAATTTATCTCTTGTGTTGGTATATTCACTTGTTTCTTTTAGGCTTTGCTACTCAAATTTGGATTCTGAAATCTCAATGCCATTTGTCTATTATTTTTTTGAGTTTTGGAAATGTTAGTTGTTACTAAGCCTGGCAACATAGTAGGATGTTTGTTATAACTGACTTTTCCATTTTAGAATGTTAGATGTTTTGCAGAACAACAATCACAATCAAGCTCACAATTAGGCTCACAAGCGACAAAAACAATTCAGCACCAATAATAAGAGATATCCAATGCATCATATTAGGGTAAGAAAACCTCTACCTAGTATATAGAAGGAATTAAAACTTTATGTAGCCTATTTTAGCTATAGCTTTAGCATCGTTTCTGCCTATATGCTTTTTTGTTGATTTTGGTGCTTCCCTTATCATACACGCAACCATCGATAGATTGCACTTCTGGTCAATGACAATTACTGCATGAATCAACACTTAGAAATAAATAAAGAAACAATTGAAGAAAGTATTAATGACTTTGCCAAAGGTTCTTGCCGAGAGATCATAGATGATCATTCATGGATGCTTTTCACTACCCATTTTATTGTGAATGTTTCTCTTCTCCCTATTCTCAATTAGATGATTTTTTTTGTGTTCTAAGTAGTCAATATTAGATGACAAAATATCTCATAGCAATAGAGCAATTTAAAATTTAGACCAGAAAACATCGCAAAGGTTCATTTGTTATGAAAATCTAACTCACGCAAATTGTATGATTCAGTTACAACTTTCAATACATTAGTACTTGAAAAGTGTCCATTAATGGAACCATCATGGAGCTCACAGCCACAAAGAGGGTTTCATTGTGTCATATATTAAACATAGAAGCTCATAAGGAAAAGCAATGCCAATAATGAAAATAATAATAATATTTGGAATATATTCATGTGTCATTATAGTGAAGGGATAGAGCAGTTCTATTGAACAATAAATACATTTTGATCCATAAAAAAATAAAAGGTAAAAGAGTCTAAGGAACATTGATGAAAATCGGTATGAATGTGGTGCTTTGTGCTATGTTGGGCATGGAAATTCTAAAAATAACTATGTTAGTGGACAAGAATATATGCTACAAAAGTACTCACTATAATATCAATATCAGTCATTGAGGGCACTCACAAGCTTGTAAGAAAAAATTTTTGGTCATTCAGAGCATAGCTTACAGATATTATAAGAAGATATACATCATATGTTTTAAGAGCAGTAAGAGTAAAAAAAAAATTAACACATTGACAGGCTTCTATAAAGGCAGATACATGATACTAATGGATTTCAGTGCTAAGAGAAATCACATTTGAATGTTCTCATCATAGAAATATTTTAAAAAATGAGAAAATGTTGACATAATTATGACAGTTATAGGATCTAATATCAACAAGTATAATGACAAGTGACACTATTGTTACCACTACAAGAACAATTTCAGCATAAGGATGTTAAATAATGACATTAGTGAACTATAATGCATAATGAGAAGCAACAAACAAGATGAAAGTGTGGATTCAAATCACTAATACCAACAACTCTAGTAATGCCAATAAATAGTATTATTTAAAGTTATGCTATGATATGCTATAAGGGAATAGTGATTATCGAAGCCTTGATGTCTCACACTATAGAAAAACCAAAAGAACAATGTATTACTACTAAGAGAAACAATCAATAGTACATAGCCAAGGCATAGCAATGACTTTCATTGTAATGGAATATTTTTGTCATGAAATCATATAAAATTACCTCCTTCTCTAGAGCTTTTCAAGCCAATAGACAAATGGAGAGCAGGCCATCCATTGGAGTCCCAATTGATGTGTATATGAATGGAAGAGCTGGTGTTACTCATGACTCCAAAACTTTTAGTAGTGCTCTGCAAACTCCATCAAAAAAAGAGGAGAAAGTTAGTAAAACTTGTTGTGGTTGTGATTGCAGAAAGAAGGTCAAGGCCACATTGTGTCCTCCACGAGATCTCTCTTGTGATGAAATAACCAAAGTAACAAATGATGACTTATTTACCCAAAATAGAATATGGAAGTTATACAAGGGAATTCTAAATGAGGATGGGTGTTCTGAATATAATGTCATGGTAAAGAAATTTGAGGCCTACTCTCTTGAGACCTATTTCAAGACCAGATATGCCCCCCACAAGATGAAGCCTCCCACACCCCCAACAAAGTTAACAAATAAGAATACTTTCTTTACGTGAAGGTTCTGGTAAAAATATTGGCAACTTTCTTGGATGTTGGGCAATAGTAGACTGATGACTTGTCCATGAATGAGATCCCCAATGTAGTGTATCTAGATGTCAATATGCTTGGTCCTTTGATGATGGATTGGGATACATGAGATTTGAGTAGCACATTTATTGTCTCAAAATATGATTGATGGTTGTTTAGATTGAATACCAAACTCAATGAGAAAATTTTTAAACCAAATAGCCTCAGTTTTGGTACTCGGCTTCAATAGAAGATGGACCAATAACAAATTATTTCTTGCTCTCTAACAAACAAGTCTTAAACCAAGTGAGAAGCTATAAGTTGAAGTCGTGAACTTATAGCTTTTCACTTGGTTCAAGAATTGTTTGTTAGAGAGAAAGAAGCAATTTTTTATTGGTCAATCTTCTAGTGAAGCCAAGTACCAAAACTGAGGCTATTTGGTTTCAAAAAAAAAAATTTTAAATTCAATTTTTGTCAAAATTTTGACATTCATTGGTCGAAACAGAAAGAGTTTGGTCAAAATGTTTTGACCATTATGTGTCAAAAGCTTGTGTCATGGGTTTGGCATCATGGTCAAAATAGAAAGATTTTGGTCAAAATATTTCTACCATTATGTGTTGAAAGCTTGTGTTATGGGTTTGGCATCCTGGTCGAAACAGAAAGATTTTGGTCAAAATGTTTCAACCATTCTGTGTCAAAAGCTTGCATCATGGGTTTGGCGTCCTGGTCGAAACAGAAAGAGTTTGGTCAAAAATGTTTTGACCATTCTGTGTCAAAAGATTGCGTCATGGGTTTGGCATCCTGGACAGATGGGTCAAAAATTTTGACCAAGCTTGATCAAAACATTTTGATCAAACTTGGTCAAAACTTTTCAAACATTTTGACTGAATTTGGTCAAAATTTTTTGGACATTTCGATGAACATTGGTCAAAGTTTTGACAAATAATGTGGGTGTTTGAATATGCTATTTTCGACCAAGTTTGTGTTGAATTTTTGGCGTTAACAAGAATGTGTTGATCTTTCAACGATAAAAATACCGACAAAGCAATTTGTGGGTCTTTTGACCAATCTGCATAGGTAATTTGACCAATTTTCATCAAAAATAGGGGCCAATTTTACTAGTGTGTGCTGACCAAAAGATCATTTCTGTTCACCACTTGACCACCCATGTCACCATTCATCTATTGAATCATGTGCCAAAAGGCACGTGCCTTTTAGATAGTTAACTATTTAGTGCTGGGATATAAAAATATCAAAGTTCTTCAATGCACATCTGATGTGGGATACAAGACGTAGGGAATTTTAAACAAAAAATGAACCAACAAAGGCACCAAGACCAAATCAATTATTCTGACTCCATAGAGGCAACCCAAAGGAAAAAAATATGACCACAACAACCCTTTGCAACCAATTCACACAAAAAATAGACAGGAAACACTCAGCTATTTTGAAAAACCACCATTAGAGATCTACAAAAAAGGCTTGAAAAGGAAGTTAAAGAATTCGACCTAACATATGTCAACATATTTTTTCTTTGGAGGTTGAATAGACTAGTTGTTACTAATGTATGATGATAGATAGAAGTGTATGGATAGTGTATGAAGGAATCAGATTAGGCAAAGATTGGGACATGTAGAAGGATATATGATGATCTTATTTCTAAGGTTGCTTGGCTTAATATTGCATATTGGATGAGTTACAGATGTTTTGGTAAAGACTAGTTTGTGGACTATGACAATGATGATTGACGAAGCGAGTCTCTATGTTCTGAGTATATCTTACGGGCGATGATAATTTGGGTTATGCAACCTTAAGGGATGAAAAAAGACATATTAAGGAATGGTTTTTTTGGGTCGCAAGTCATATGATTATTGATGATGTCAGATGTGGCATGTATTATGGAGGAGACCTATTTGGGGCCCACTTTAGAGTTGTAGTGTGGATTATGGATCTTGGATTATATAATATATTATAATTGATGTATACTTGTTATAGGTACCATGTCTATCTTAGAAATGGATTAAATATTTGTCTATATATTAGGAAAGCTTAATTGTATAACCTAATCAATTATTGTAATAGGGTACATATGAGAGATCTTTTCTTCTAAAAATATGTATATGTGTGTATCTATTAGATGTAGAGAAGATGATATGTTCATTGTACTTCATTGGAACTGACCAAGGAAAGATTTTTTATTAGAGAGTTCATTGGATTGTATATTTTCTATACACTCATTTGGATTGTAAATCCTTGAGGGTGGCTTTAACCTTCTTTAGGAAGTGTTCCTGGGTAGTGTGACTACTGTTACTCTTGACTCCTAACAAGGTTTGTCTTTTCACAGGGACTATGTATTGTAATTTTATAAAAAGCTCCTAACAGGGGTAAATATTTTAGCATGGATACTATACTCTCATTACATCATTTGTGGGTGCTAATTTCCACTAGGGTTTTACCTTTAACAGGATTTCCTTGACAAAAAAGATTTTTTTATTGTGTTGGCATTTACTATGCTATCATTTGATGTGAATTTTTGGTTTATAAAGTTTAATGTTTAATAATCTGTCTAACAACTCATTCACTCCCCCTCTCAGTTGTGTTGTTGGACTGTTATTCCTAGCAATTGGTATCAGAGCTACAAGTCCTTAGAGATAAATATTAACAAATTGAGGTGATCCTGAAGATGACTTACTATAGGAAGGATAGTCAGAAGCTTGATCCTAAAATTTTTGATAGTTGGAAGAAAAAGATGAGAACACATTTGCTATGTCTGAGAACTGACTACTGGATTATTACTAAAAGAAAGAAATAGATGAAAGGTAAGGATGAATCAGATAAAGCTACTGAACATGAAAATAAGATATTTTCATGTAACATGGTCGCAAGGGAATCATTGATCAATGCACTTTCTGAGGGTGACTTCAAAGAAGTAAAAAAAAATTATTCTGCACATGAAATTTTGACAAGATTGGAAGCATTGTATGAAGGAGATAAGTTTAGAAAAAATTAAAAGTTACAGAATTGAACGAAAAAGATAGAAAATTTGAAAATGAAAGATGATGAGAACATTAGTACATATTCAAAGAGATTTACTAAAGTTTTTATTGGCATCAGGAACTCTAGAGGTACTTACAGTGAGGAGGAAGTGATTGCAAAAATTATTAGATCCCTGACACCTGTATACAGAACTAAAGTACAAGCTATAGAAGAGACTATACCTTTGAAATGTAACTTCAAAAGAGAGATGTTGATTGGGAAATTGACTACCTTTGAGGCCACAAAACTAGGATATTCTACACCTAAAGTTTTTTCAGCATTGAAGGAGCTATACATAGAAATAAAAAGACCTTATCAAGAATTGCAAGCACCAGCAATAGTGACTCAAGAGAAGAACTTGGAGAATATGCTAATGAATGGGAACAAATACAAGAAGAAGAAAGGAGGTTAGATGAAGTTGTGTCCCTGATTTATACAAGAGAAAAGAGAGGTAAGGGTAAATTTGAAGGCAAGTTACCTTTGAAAAAAATTCATGTAACAAAATAGGTCATTTTGCATCGCGATGTCCTACAAGGGTTCCAAATAATAAACCTAAGTTTTATAAATCTAAGTATCCAAAAGAAAAGGAATTTTATTCTTCCAGTGAAGGTGTTTCTAATGATGAATTTTTTGACTATGATGAGATTTGATTTATTTCTATTAAGTATGATGAACCTTTACATGAAGAAAAAGCCTTAGTATCTCGCGTTGAAAAGAAATCTGAATGGATTATTCATAGTGGTTGTTCACATCATATGACTAGAGGTAAAAATAATTTTGTTAGTCTGAAAATATATGATGGTGGTATTGTAAGATTTGGTGATAATAGTCCTAAGCTTATCATTGAAGTTGGATCTATTTCTGTGGATGGAAAAACTAATACTGATAATGTATTGCTTGTTGATGGACTTAAGCATAATTTGTTGAGTTTTGGACAACTAGTGGACAAGAGTTATTAATTGAAATTTATTGATGGTAAATGTTCTATTAGAAGTAAGGAAGGAAACTTCATGGCATCTAGTACTAAATGTAGAGGTAATGTAATTGAATTGAATACATCTGAGGCTTCTTGTTTTATTCCAAAGGTTGATGACAGTTGGTTATGGCATAGAAGATTTTTTCATGTTAACTTTGATAATATTATGAAGGAAAGTATGACTAATGTAGTAAGAGATCTACCTAATATTGTGAAACCATCTAACACTATGTGTAGAGAGTGTGTTATAGGGAAGAAGACTAGAAGCAGTTTTAAAAGCAATTCCTATTCTACAAAAGTGAAGTTGGATCTAATACATACAGATCTATGTGGTCCTACCAGAACTAGATCTTACTATCATGAGAGGTATTTATACTACTTTTTAATGATTTTTAAGGATGATGTGGGTTACATACTTAAGAGAGAAATATGAGGCATTTTATAAGTTCAAGATATACAAAGCAAAAGTCGAGAATGAATCAGGCTTAAAGATAAAATGTTTGAGATCAGATAGATTTGGTTAGTTACTTTAGACCTGTTTAATACCTATTGTGAAAAACATGGAATATACAGACAAATATGTACTCCTAGAAAACCACAACAGAATGGGATAGCTGAGCGAAGGAATAAAACAATAATAATGTTGCCAGAACTATGCTGCTAGAAGGAAATGTATCATATTTTCATTGGAGAGAAGTTGTTGCTACTGTTGTGTACACCTTGAACAAAATTTAGATCGGAGAAGGTACAAGTAATAATCCTTATAAATTATGGTTTAATCAATTTCCTACTATAAAATATTTCAGAATATTTGGAAGTAAATGCTATATCAAAAGAAATGATGAAATGGGGAAGTTTGATGCTAGAAGTGATGAAGGTATCTTCCCTAGTTATTCTACTAAGAGAAAAACCTATAAATGTTTCAATCTAAGATTGAGGAAGTTGATTTAAAGCGCTAATGTGAGGATAGATGAAAGGTTTAATAGCCAATAGAGAATGTATGATTGTGGTTAGATTGCAGAGATTAAGGAGGTCACTACAAATTTGTAAGAACCTTTGGAAAATGATAATGAGATCGAAGATGAATCAAATGAGGTTACTAAAACTCATAAGACTCTGACGTATGTTAAGAAGAACCATCCTAAAGATAAAATCATTAGTGATACAAATAGAGGAATGATAACTAGATCAAAAGTAAGAGATGAAATTTGTTTGATTTCTCAAGTTGAGTTGAAAACTACTAACGAAGCATGTAGAGATGAATCTTGGACTGAAGCTATGTAGGAAGAATTAGAATAGATAAATAAAAACAACACTTGGGAATTGGTTCCAAGGCCTGAAAAAAAAATGTTATAGGAAATAAATGGGTTTTTAGAAAAAAAATGGATGAGGAAGGAATAGTGGTAAGAAATAAAGCTAGACTGGTTTATAAAGGTTACTCACAATAAGAAGGCATAGACTTTGAATAGGCATTTGTTCCTATTGCTAGGTTGGAAGTTGTGAGGCTATTTATTTATTATACTACATATAAATACTTTAAGGTATATCAGATGGATGTGAAATCTGCATTTTTGAATGGACATTTGGAGGAAGAGTTATACATAGAGCAACCTGATGGATTTCCTATGACAGAAGATGAAGACATGGTTTGTAAATTGAAGAAAGCATTGTATGGACTGAAACAAGCATTGACAACATGGTATGCAAGACTAGACATGTATCTTCTTTGTCTTGGTTTTAGAAAAGGTTATGGAGACAATAATTTATACTTAAGAATTGGTGAAGATGGAATTCTAGTCATAGAATTTTTTGTTGATGATATCATTTTTGAAGGTAATGAAGAAATGAGTAAAAGTTTCTGTAAAGAGATAGAAAATGAATTTGAAATGTCAGTGATTGGTGAAATGAAATTTTTTATTGGTTTTTAAATTAATCAAAATAAGAATGGTATTTTTATATCTCAGACCAAGTATCTTAAGGAGATGTTAATAAATTTGGAATGGAAGACTGTAAACTTGTTGGGACACCTATGTTGACTAGTTATAAACTTACTCATAATGATGAAACTCAGAGTGTTTTTGAGACAAAGTATAGATCAATGATTCAGGGTCTACAATATCTAACTCGCACAAGACTAGATATTTCTAATGCATTTGAAATTGTGGAAATATATCAAGAAGATCCTAAAGAGACACACCTTGCTACTGTGAAAATAATTTTCAGATATTTAAAAGGAACAATAGAGTATGGATTATAGTATGAAAAATTTGATGACTTTATTTTACATGCTTATACTGATGCTGATTGGGAAGGTAGTATGGATGATAGAAAGAGTGCAAGTGGAGGAGGATTTTTCCTTTGAAAAAGGATAGTTTCCTGGTTAAGTAAGTAGCAGGTTTTTATAGCTTAGTCTACTGCTAAATTTGAGTAGGTTGTCGCTGCTATAAATTGTACACAAGTTGTTTGGATGTAACAAATGCTGAAGGACATTGGAATAATTTTTGAAGAGTCAGTTCTTATCCATTGTGATAACACTAGTATAGTGAATATGTCAAAGAATCATGTAATGCATTCAAATACTAAGCATATCTCTATTACGTATCATTGCTTGAGAGACAAGGTATCAGAGAAGGAGTATGTTAACACAAAGGAACAAATAGAAGATATATTTACACAACCTTTAACAAAAGATTCTTTTGAGTATCTTAGAAGCATGCTTGGGGTGAGATCCCCTCTCTGTGGTATTTAATTGATGTAGTAATGCATCAGTCTAGTGGCTTTCAAAGCTATATCATTTTCTAGACTTGATGTATGGATCTACTCCTCAAGGGGAGTGATTACAGGAATACTACATAACATATTTGGGTAATTTTTGCACCTAGTTGTTAGACATGTATATTTGAAAAAGCTACACATTGCATAAGTTTGATGAAGAGTTATGGCACCCTTTGCCAATGTTGTCAAAGGGGGAGATATTCTATGTGAAAATCCGTACTATTTTAGGGAGAATTGTGTTAATGATATTGAGAATATTGTATTGAGAGTTAGCACTTTTTGGGTTGATGGATTTTCCCATATGTTTCCATCAAGTCCAAATGGGGAGATTGTTGGATGTTGTTGGAATTGAGTACTACTGATGTTGTTGGCATTCATGTTTTGTTACTGATGTCAACATATGTTTTCTTTGCAGGTTGAACAAACTAGTTGTTACTATTGTATGATGACTGCCAAAAGTGTACAGATACTATATGAATGAATCAGATCAGAAGAAGATGGGGATATGTAGAAGGATATATGATGATCTTATTTCTAAGGTCACTTGAATTAATATTGTTGGAATAGTCCCAAGGGATAACTGAGAGGGGGGTGAATCAGTTATCAACTAGTTTAATTCTTTTCTCCAATTAATTACAGAATAACATTAAGCATTTACACATTTAGATAACACAAAATAAAACTCCACAATTTTGGTTATGGGGAAACCAAAATAGGTAAAAACCCAGATGGGAATTAGCACCCACAAAGAAATGTACTTGAGTATAATAGTCCCTATTAGAAGATCTTACAACCCTGTTAGGAGTTGATCTTTACAATGCAATAAGTATAGTGACCTGGTTAAGGGTCAAACCCTATTAGGAGTCTTTTACAAATAACCCTGTTACGGGTGAGGACTCACTATCCAAAAGCTCACTACTAAAATGATGAAGGCTACAACCTTCAGTAAAATAGATATACACTATATCTGATAATGAACTATTTTAGTAGACCTGTTGTCTTGATAAGTTCCAATGTATTGTATGCTTTCACTGCTTCTTCACATAGATCTTTGTCTGATGAATGAAAATGTCTTTACTGTCCCAAAACAACAGGCATTCTACTTTGTTCTTTTTCTATCTCTATTCTTATCATTCACACTTAACAATTGCAAAATGAACTGCTATATGTATCTTTTCCAAAAGATATGAACATGTCAGCTATAGGAGTCCCTTAAATGCTTCTCATGTTGGCTATACTAATCACGCAACATAATTAGAACTATGCAACTCAAAATGAACAGACGCATCGCTTCACGTATTTAGCTCCACCAAAATTACCCAAACGTCATGCTTTGGATGAAACATGATTAGCACCTTTTGTTAATTGTCTTTAACTCATAACTAAATATGAATATGAACATGCATATCCCATAGACAGGCACAACTAAGGAATTAATAAATTTACTAACAACTTTATGAAAATAGTCTTCAGAAACTATGGCTGGTAAATAGAGTAACATAACTCAACTATTATTGAACTTCTAAATCTGTGTGTATGTACATGGTATAGTGGCTATGTCTGAAACATAAAAACAATCACTCAAGGATTCCCTATATCCATACTAAAAAGTTAATACAGTTCACTGCTGAATACTATATGTTGTCATCAATGACAAACTTATAGTTAACTATTTGCACAAAGGCAAATCTCCATAATCTCCCCTTTGATATTGATGGCAACATATGATTAAAAACACCATCAATCCAAGAGTGTGTTCTTTCTTTTTACAATCTTCTCAATATCCTCATCAAAGGTTCCTCTTCACTGTTGCAACTCCTCTGACTGTGTTTTTTTTAATTTTTCATGACTATATACTCCCCCAGAGTATATGCTCCCCTTTACTATATACTCCCCCTTTGACATCAATGGAAAAGGATGCCAAACACAAATAAGCACAGGTAATACTCCATAAATAAAGTATTCAACCACTCATTAGTCACCAAGGACTGATGTATCTACTGTGATTTCTAATCAGACTCAGGAAAGGGAATTACTCCTAACTTCTTCCTGAGATACTCAAAAGTATCTTTTGATAGAGGTTTCTTGAATATTTCTTCCAACTGATCTTTGGTGCTCACATAATCCAACTTCACTTCTCCTTTTGCAACTTTTTCTCTTAGAAAGTGATATTTTATTTCTATGTGTTTTTTCTTTGCGTACATCACAGGTTTCTTTGAAATATTAATAGTGCTGGTGTTATCACAATGGATGACTGGGATAATCAATCTGAATTCTAAAGTATATAATCATCTATTTTATCCAAACCATTTTTGAACAATTCAGTGCAGATGCTACATACTCAGCTTCTGCTATTGACTGAGAAATACAGTTTTGCTTCTTACTTGTCCAAGTAACCAACCTGTCTCCAAGAAATACTGCTCCTCCTGAGGTGATATTTATGTCATCAACACAACCTGACCAATCTGCATCTGTGTATACATGAAAATATACATTTTCAAGTTAGGATACCATAAACCATAGTCTATAGTTCCCTATAGATACTTGAATAGTCCTTTTATTGCCATCAAGTGATTCTATTTAGGTTCAGCTACAAATCTCCCAACAATTCCAACTACATTAGATATCTCTGGTCTTGATTGAGTGAGATATATGATTTTTCCAATCATGGACTTGTAAAGTGTTTTGTCAACTTCTGTGGAGTCGTCATTTTTATAAAAATTTCTTCCTGTTACCATAGGAGTGCTTACTGGTTTGCAATCTTCCATCTTGAATGTCTTCAATATCTCCTTTACATATTTGGACTGATTTATGAATATACCTATGTTTGTATTCTTTACATTTAATCCCAAGAAGTATTTTATAGGTCCAATCATGATCATTTCAAATTCACTCTGCATCTCTTTGGAAAATTATGCACTAAGGTTGTCATTACCTCCAAAAATAATGTCATCAACAAAGATAGAAACAAGTAATAGTCCTTCAGGTGTCTCTCTAATGAATAAGTTGCAATCTTCTACTCCCTTTTTGAATCCAATCTTTGTTAAGTAGCCATCAAGTCTCTCATACCATTCTCTTGGGGCCTTTATAAGTCTATAGAGGGATTTATTTAATCTACATACCATTTTTAGTTTGTCTAAAAGTTTGAATCCTTCAGGCTTCTCTACGTAAACTTCTTCCTTCAAGTCACTGTTCAAAAATGCTGACTTCACATCCATCTGATATACTTTGAAGTTCTTCAATTTTGCATAAGCCAAAAACAACTTTATAGATTCCAGTATTCTCAGAGGGGAAAATGTATTAGAATAGTCAATTCCTTCTCTTTGTGCATATCCTTTACATACCAATCTTTCTTTATTTCTTATCACTGTACCATATTCATTCATTTTGTTTCTTAATATCCACTTAGTTCCAATCACATTATTTTCACAAGGTCTAGGGACCAATTCCCATGTATTATTCTTCATTATTTGATCTAATTCTTCTTGCATTTCATTTTGCCAATCTGAATCATTGCACGCATCTTCAACACTTAAGGGTTCAATCTGTGAAAGTAAACATACCTCTTCATCAATGGTTGAACATTTTTCTCTAGATCTTTTCAAGACTTTACTGCTCTGATCTCCAATGATATCTTCTTTAGAGTGGTATTTAGATGTGTATTTTGAGATTTTAGGTGTGACACTCTCATCTATAATCTATGATTCTTCTTGACTTGGTTCAGGGTTGTTGCATGAAATATCAATACAGTTAAACATCTCTTCAATAACTATATCTTTATTGATAGGTCTAGGTTCATCTTCAATCATAGGTGCATATTCAAAATATCACTCTTGAATCATTAACTTCTCATCAATCTTCACATGTGCACATTCAATGATTTTCATCAGCCTCAAATTAAAACATCAGTAAGTTTTTCTCTTAGTAGAGTAACCAATAAAAATACCTTCATCGCTTCTAGCATCAAATTTTCCAACACCATCATCTCTCTTGATGTAGCACTTTATTCCAAATATTATGAAGTACTTTACTGTAGGTACATTACCAAACCAAAGTTCATAAGGTGTTTTGTCTGTGCCTGGTCTCAATTGAATTCTATTGATAGTATAGACTATTGTATTAACTGCATCTCTCCAATAGGTGTGTGCAACTTTTCCTTCAATCATGATAATGCACGCTATTTATCATGTTTCTCCTCTCTGTAATTCCATTTTGTTGAGGGGTTCTGGGTGCACTTATTTGTCTTTTGATCCCATGTTCTTCACAGTACTCAACAAACTTTCCAGGCATGAATTCTCCTCCTTTATCAGATCTTAGACATTTTATCTTTAATCTAGATTCATTTTCAACTTTATCTTTGAATATTTTGAACTTCTCAAAAGCTTCAGATTTGTCTTTCAAGAATGTAAACCACATCATTCTAGAGAAATAATCTACAAACAAATTGAAATACCTTTCACCATAGTATGATCTTGTTTGAGTAGGTCCACATAATTTTGTATGTATTAGATCTAATTTATTCTTTGCAGAGTTCGGTTTTCTTTTGAATGAGGTCCTCACATGATTCTCCATCACACATTTACTACACATAGTATCAACTGGTCTTGCAATTATAGGAAGGTCTCTTACTACCTTTACATTACTTATCTTCACTATGTTGTCAAAATTGATATGACAAAGTCTTTTGTGCCAAAGACAACTATCATCCACTTTTGCAACAAAACAACTTACTTTAGAGTTAAGCTGAAAAACATTACCTTTGGTCTTTGAGCCTAATGCAATCATGTCTACTTATTTTTTGTTAATAATGCATATGTTTTTTTTTAATTCCAATTGATATCCTTTATCATGCAATTGTCCAACACTTAGTAAGTTATGATGCAAACCATCAACATATAGAACATCATTTGTCTTGTTCTTTCCATCTAAGGTGATAGATCCTCTACCTATGATAGGTTTGGGAGTGTTATGTCCAAATCTAACCATGCCACCTTTGTACTTATCTAGATGTACAAATATATCTTTGTCACCAGTCATGTAATGTGAACACCCACTGTCTATGTTCCAATCTATTATGATGTCAGCTTGACAAACTAAAGCCAATTCTTGTGCTTTCTTTTCATCTTCAATTTCTATTTGATCAATCATTTTTTCATTATCTTTAATTGCAAAAAATCTAATTTCATCTTCTCCTAAATCATCATCAGTTACACCATCTTCAATATGATAGCATTATTTAGTAAATTTGGGTTTGTAATTTGATCTGTACTTCTTGACTCTTCTAGGACACTTGGATGCAAAGTGGCCAACTTTGTTACATGAAAAACATTTTAATGGTATCTATCCTTCATATTTACCTTTGCTTTTCCTTTCTTTCTTAGAAATCATAGCAATGATTTATTCTAGTTTTGTATCAACTTCTTCTTTCTCATTATTACTAGATATGTTCAAGGATTTCTTACCATGGACTGAGGCTTTGAAAGTTGTTTTCATTTTAGGTTCTTTCCTCAATATTGATATCTCAAATGCAGATATTTTTTTGATCAAGGTTACTCTTTTGAATTCCTTTGAGAATTTCATGGCTTCATCCAAGATGTTTATCTTTCTTTCATAATCTGTTGTCAATGCGGTCATTAATTTGTCCATTATATCATCCTCTGAAATTTCTCCACCAATGTTCCTGATTCCTGAGACTGCTTCATTAATCCTCTAATTGTAAGCTCTAATTTTTTCTTTAGGTAGCATCTCTAAATTGTTGTATCTTTTCTTCTATGTCTTTCTGCATGCATTCTTGGCTTGGATGTATCCTTCAAACATGTCTTATAGGTATTTCCAAATTGACTATGCTTTGTCTGCCTTCTTGATCTCAGAAAATTCACTGTCAGATAGGGCACTGATTAGGGCTTCTTTGGCAATTGTATTTTGGGTGAATACTTCTTTTTGTTTGTTAGTAGAGTCTTCTTCTGCAAGGTCTTTCAAGGTGGGAACATCAATTGTATGAGTAGAAATCCCATAGATCTCAAAACCAATGCACTGAAGATGTGTCATCATTTTGTTCTTCCAGTCAAGACAATTCTCTCCATCAAACTTAGGAATCTCTTTCCTAAAGTATGCCATTTGATCTACCTTAAGCTGTTAGGATTTCTCTCCAAGGCACTTGGCTCTGATACCAATTTTTGTAATAGTCCCAAGGGATAACTAAGAGGGGGGGGTGAATTAGTTATCAGCTAGTTTAATTCTTTTCTCGAATTAATTATAGAATAACATTAACCATTTACACATTCTAATAACACAAAATAGAACACCAAAATTTTGGTTACAAGGAAACCAAAATAGGTAAAAACCCTGGTGGGAATTAGCACCCACAAAGAACTGTACTTGAGTATAATAATCCCTATTAGAAGATCTTACAACCCTTTTAGGAGTTGATATTTACAATGGAATAAGTACAGTGACTTGGTTAAGGGTCGGACCCTGTTAGGAGTCTTTTACAAATAACCCTGTTAGGGGTGAGGACTCATTTTCCAAAAGCTCACTACTAAAATGATGAACGCTACAACCTTCAGTAAAATAGATATACACTATATTGTTAGAAACACTAAGAGGGAGGGTGAATCAGTGTTTGTCAATTATATTTAGTTCATAAAATTAAAACTTACATCAAATAGATAACAAATGAAGCATAACACAATAAAACATAACACAAGATATGATTACAGGGAAACCTTGATCAGAGGAAAACCTCGGTGGGAATTAGTACCCACAAATGATTATACTAGTCTTATGAACCTGTTAGAGTTCCTTTGCCATGTTAGGAGTAGTATTTAAAATTCAAGTACAATGACCCTATTAGGAGTCTTTACAAAACCCTTTTAAAGGTGGTTGGCTCACTGCTAGAGCTCACTACTCAATCAGATGAAGGCTACAACCTATAGGTAATAGATATATACTATATCAAAAGATGAACTGTTGTAATGACACTGTTCTCTGATCAGTTCTATTTATGCGCTGATTCTTTAATCTCTTGAAGTCTTCTACTTCATACTAATTTTCTTATATTGCTCTTCTAAATATCTTCTCTTCTTATTTTACAATCTCACACCAAATACAAACGTGCATGTCTAGTATATATACATGCCTGAATAGATGCGACCAAAACAAGACCTTAGTCGGCCAAAAAACAACATACACAACACTTCCAAAAAAATTGGTTTAAGTGTGTTTACATGAGTGTTAAAGACACATTTACAAACATATTACAATAGGCGCATGGCCATTACAAAATAAAATATTATACGCTAATCCAAAATTTGAAGTCGGCTTCATGGTCTATTTCCTGAACTGCTAGTGGCTCTTGAACTTCCTGTAACTTCTCCATATTTTCATACCGTACCATGCATATATAGACCAAGCTTAATAAAATATCATAAAGCTTAAGTATGGAGGTGCATAGTGTGACTTAATTGTATGTACATGTGTTGGTGCTCTGATCAACTGCATATCTTTGTACTACTCTATTTTCTATACTTAGCAAATTTTTATCTTCAAAGTTTACTGTCAAAACTTCATATGACTTTGTTGCCATAATGACAACACAAAAGAAGTTATATACACCCTGAGTGTCAACTTGTTGACAATCTCCCCCTTTTTCATTAATGGCAACAAAGGAATGTGGCCAAGTTGCTTAAACTTTGACTTAACACTAAAAAAACTGTACATCATAAGTTTGGCTATATATCATACTCCTTGTATACACTACTCCCCCTTTGAAATTAATGACAAAGGTGCAAAAAATGAGAGATCTAGGTACTTACTCCGAGTACACAACTGGGTAGGCAATCTGAAGATTCCTGATCTCTTGCTGCCAGAATACCTTTAGTGCATCAAGAGTCTGAAGATGGGCGCATAATGCATATGTAAGATTCTCCATCTTTGTCAGATAAATGTAGGGGCCTTGATCATATGTGAAAATGGTTGCATCTATCTATTTGATGTTCTCATTCAAAACAGCTAAGGAGGGTGCAAGTGCATTTCTTAGTTGAGTCTGTCTGGGCCTTATCTTGTTGATCTCTATCTTTGGCTTTTTCAATCTTTTCTATCTGCCCTTGATAAATGTTGTTGTAGATATTGATGTCTTGAGAGGATGTTTCAACTGATTTATTTATGTTTTCAACCAAGATGTCTTCTTCTTCAATATTCTTGATGTGCTCAAAAGTTACTTTGCCTTTGTCCATAGAATTGTCAATCACCTTCATGCCTTTGGCAGCTAACTCTTTTAGAATTGTTTGACCAATCTTCAAGGAGTTGAGATCAAATTGGAAGTTATTTATCAGTTCAGCTAGGCATTCCTTTTTGTACTTATCCTCTAAATTTTTAGTAGTTGAATCTACTAAGCTTGTGAAGTTTTCTTTGAAGCAAATCAAGATGTTATCAACATCATCAAATGCCTAAATATTCACCAATTTCTTATCTGTTGGTACTAAGTCATTCAAAATGTTCACTGACTCAAGAAAGAGAGGGTTTCTCATAACTTTTTTTCTTTGTCTTTCTCCATGGATAATACACTGATTTTGATCAGGTCTTCTTCTCCCCAAGCATCTAGGTTTGCTAAGTCAGGGTCAAGCTTGACAACAATGATACTAATGGTTTGCTAGATGGAGTGAATATAGCATTTTGACTAGCATCCATGGATTCAATTTTTATTGGGATCTCCATAGAGGGTGGTTCATTAGGTTCATCCTTTCTCTCTTCATCTTGTCCTATTGTTTCTCCTATAGGAACTTGTTCTTGTTGCAAACAAGTGTTATCAGTGCATACCTTCTAAGCTTCTTAAGTGCTTACAAATGCATCCTCAAACTTATTTAAGTCATTTTATGAGGAGGACATCATGATTTCAACATCATTTATCACAATGGTTTCATCTGAATCCTTGACTATATTAGAGGGTGATGTGACTTTGGGCATTGAATCCTGTGGACCTGTCATAGGAACATTTAGAATCTCTAGTTCTTCATCCTATTTGGGAGGGACTGGAGTCACTTTAACTATAGGCGCCATTGATGGATACATGTGTCTATCCAAAAATACTTGCTCAAATTCTCTTTCAGTCTCTTTTCCAACCAAATCATACTCTTTGTTCATAATGTGAAGAGTTCTTGTTTTGGTTCTTAGATGAGGTTTTACCAAATCTAACAGAATTGCTTTCTCATCATGTTAGCAAATAGGGAGAAGACTATCTAATGTTTCTTCTCTAATCCTCATATCTTCCTCTATTTATTTTATTTTCAATAGGTCTAATATGTTCCATACTTTGTCTGGAATGACTATCTTAAGTTCCAATACTGACCTTTTAAACTTGATCATATGAGAGATAATCATAGAATGTATCTCTGATTTATCTATCTCTTGGTACTTGTCATAAACATTTGAAATTGAATCTAGTCTTCCTTCATTAATGATTCTATTTCTTAATACTGTCAGACTAGGTCTGAATCCTACCTCAGGAGGGGCTTGAGTGTTCTTTACTTTTCTCCTTGTTGTCCTTGAGGATGGGTGACCTGTGGGAACTTGCTTGCTTCTTCTGGTCATTTTTCTTGGTACCGAAGGTGAAGAGGATTCCAAGTCAATAGTAGTTGAGGGTGAAGATGTACCTTCATCAGATTTCTTCTTCTTCTTCTTCTTCTTCTTCTTCTTCTTCTTGTGGATATCATCTAGTTTTTCTATTTTGATTTCAGTTGAAGTTTTCTTGAGTTCTTTTGCAATCTTGGCTTCCCTAGCTTTATCTAGGTCTTCTTGTGTACCCCATGAACCTTTAGGATGTTAGATGTAATCCTTGATGCCTTGAGCATTGTTATGTTGTTGTCACCAATAGACTCCTTCTTACAATAGATGTAAGCATGAATGTCATCTACATGCATGACTCCTAGCAGAGTCTTGGAGAATGCCCCTTCTACATCATCTAGCATAGACTTGAATGGATTCTTCTTAAACACATATCTCTTTTTCTTAGAGATGTCAAATACTATAGGAGTAGTCATTACTTACTTGTAACTTACTTAAGTAGGGTTTCATGAGATTTTGAAATGACATGTCCACTAGGATTCCATTTTTTCTATGATTCATCTTTCTAACCAACAAATAGTTATCCATCAACACTTCGATGCTAACTTATGTTGCGTTATTTGAATGCTTAATCTCAAATGAAAAGTGAGGATAAAAGATCTTTTACTGACTTATATAAATAAGTTACTGCATTTAATGCTTGATGCCATCACACAGTTTACTATGAATTTCAATCTTTGTTCTTTTCAAAGTACAAGCTATGCATCCATGCATACTTCCTTAATTCATCACCAGATCCGTGAATCCATAGGCACATAATTAGAGGTGAGTATACCACCCGTGCAAGGGTTTAGAGCTAGAATAGGTCCCCCTAAGACCAAGAAGGTCCTCTTAACCAGAACTAGAAGATACATCCACTATGGATGCATCTACTACTTTGTTCTCATCATTATCTTTCTTTACTTAAACCCATATTTTACCAGAATCTTCTATAGCTTTTACAAAATTGACTTCTCCAGATTCTTCAATTAATGATTCTTTAGGATTTTCTTGTTTTTGTGTTCTGGACCTGCAAAACCTTGAGATATGTCATGCTTTGTTGCATGAGTGACAGATGATTGGAGGTCTTTTGATATTGTCTTTCATGTTGTACTACTTGGCTATGTGTCCATTATAATTACATATCTAACATGTAATGTTCTGATATTTTCTCTAAGGTTGATTTCTTTGATTGTATTGAGTCATATTTCTTTGGTTCTACTGTGACTGATTTCTTTGACTTGTTCTGCAATGTATAGCCCTGTGACCAAATTTATTACAAGAGTAATAATAGCCATTGAAAGGTCTTACCTCTTTACAATCTCTTTCTAGGTGTCCATGTTTGTTACAAGCATAACAAGTTTGGTTAACTAGCTTGTGTTCATCTTTAGAAGGTTCTGCATTACCCTCTGCAAGATTCTCAATTTTCTTTACTTCTGTAGATTCTTATTGTGCTTTCTTTCTTTCTTTCTTTATTTTTATTGATTTCAATTTGAGCTACTCTGTATCCAACACTAGAAGTATCACCTCGCAGCTTCTGTGCATAAATTTGTGATTAAATTCGATTAGAACTTGTGTGTAGTTTCTCAATTTTATCTTTATGTTCTGTTAGTTCAGATTCTATCTTTTTCTTGATGTTTTCCAACTCCAAGATCTTCATATTTTCTTGCATAATTTCTTCATCTAACTATTTACTTTCTTTGGTCTTTTCTTCAATAGAAATTAGGCTATCAGTAAGTTGTTCATTCAAATCTTCAATCTTGTCCTTCAGAGACATGTTTTCTTCATTCAACTTTTTGACCATTTTTCCCAAATCATTTGTAGAGCAATCTTTCAGATCTTTCCTTAATTTTTTGATAAGCATTTGGGAGCCATCAAATTCTAGTTTAAGTTATTCATTTTATTTTTAAGATCTATCAGGATCATCAAGGGTTGCTTCAAGATTCTTTTTCAGATGTTTCTCTGTTGCTGAATCCATGATCTCCTCAAGTGGTTAAACTTTCTTTCAGAGGACCAGAGCTTTGACACCAATTGTTAGAAACACTGAGAGTGGGGCGTGAATTAGTGTTTGTCAATTATCTTTAGTTCAAAAAATTAAAACTTACATCAAATAGATAACAAATGAATCATAACACAATAAGACATAACACAAGATATGATTACAGGGAAACCTTGATTAGAGGAAAACCTTAGTGGGAATTAGTACCCACAAATGATTGTACTAGTCTTATGAACCTGTTAGAGTTCCTCTTCCCTATTAGGAGAAGTCTTTACAATGCAAGTACAATGACCCTATTAGGAGTCTTTAAAAAAACCCTGTTAAAGGTGGTTGGCTCACTGCAAGAGATCACTGCTTAATAGGATGAAGGCTACAACCTCCATGTAATAGATATATACTATATCAAAAGATGAACTACTGTAATGACACTATTGTCTGATCAGTTTTGTTTATGCACTGATGCTTTAATCTCTTGAAGACTTATACTTTATACATATTTCCTTATATTTCTATTGTGAATATCTTCTCTTCTTATTTTCCAATTTGACACCAAATAAAAAAGTGCATGTTTAGTATATATACATTCCTGAATAGATGCGACCAAAACAATACCTTAGTCGACCCTGAAATAACATACAAAACACTTCCAAACAAATTGGATTAAGCGTGTTTACATGAGTGTTAAAGACACATTGACAAAAATATTACAATAGGTGCATGGCCATTACAAAATAAAATATCATACGCTAATCCTAAATTTGAAGTCGGCTTCATGCACTGTTTCTTGAACTGCTAGTGGCTCTTGAACTTCCTGTAACTTCTCTATACTGTCATACCGTACCATGTGTGTATAGACTAAGCTCAATAAAATATCATAAAGCTCAAGTATGGAAGCGCATAGTCTGACTCGATCGTACACATGTATGCTGGTGCTCTGATCAACTGCATATCTCTATACTACTCTCTGTTTTCTATACTTGGCCTATTTTGATCTTTAAAGTTTGCTGTCAAAACTTGATATGACTTTGTTGCCATAATGACAACACAAAATAAGTCATATACACCCTGAGTGTCATCTTTCCAACATATATCTGATAATGAACTATTTGAGTAGACTTTCTATCTTGATCACTTCCATTGTATTGTATGCTTTCACTACTTCTTCACATAGATATTTGCCTGATGAATGAAAATTTCTTAACTGTCCCAAAACAATTGGCATTTTTCTCTATTCTTTTTCTATCTCTATTCTTATCATTCACACTTAGCGATTGCAAAATGAACCACTATTTGTATCTTTTCCAAAAGATATGAACATGTCGGCTATAGGAGTCCCTTAAATGCTTCTCAAGTCAGCTATACTAAGCATGCAATATAATTAGAACCATGCAACTCAAAATGAATAGATGCATCGCTTCACGTAGTCAGCTCCACAAAAATTACCCAAATTTCATGCTTTGGATGAAAGATGATTAGCGCCTTTGGTTAATTGTCTTTAAATCATAAATAAACATGAATCTGAACACACATATCCCATAGATAGGTAGAACTGAAGGATTAATAAAGTTACTGCCAGCTTTCCGAATACAGTCTTCTGAAACTATGGCTGGTAAACAGAGTAACATAACTGAACTGTTACTAAACTCCTGAATCTACATGTATGTACATGGTATGGTGGCTATGTCTGAAACATAAAAAAAATCATGCAAGGCTTCCCTATATCCATACTAAAAGTGAATATAGTTCACTGCTAAATACTATATGTTGTCATTAGTGACAAACATATAGTCAACTATTTGCACAAAGGAAAATCTCCAACAAATATTACATATTGGATGAGTTTTTGATAGTGATGATTGACTGAGAGAGTCTCTATATTTTTTGTATATCTTACAAGCGATGATGATTTAGGTTATGCGAGCTTATGGGATGAAAAAAGACATGTTCAGGAATGTTTTTAGTTGGTTCACAAGTCGTATGATAATTGATGACATCAGATGTGGCGTGTATTCTAGAGGAGACCTATTTGGGTCTGACTTCAGAGATGTAGTGTGTATTGCAGATTGTGAGCATGGATTATGGATCATGGATCATATTTGATGTATTCTAATTGATGTATACTTTTTATAGGTACCATGTGTATCTTTGAAAGGGGTTAAGTATTTTTTTGTATATTAGGAAAGCTTAATTGACTGACCTTATCAATTATTATAATATGGTACAAATGAGAGATCTTTTCTTTTGAAAAGATGTATGTGTGTATGAAGAGAAGGTGATTGATAGAAAGTGAGGAAGCTATGAAGCTTTATTGAATGGTGGATGTAGAGAAGAGGATATGTTTATTGTACTTCATTGGAATTGACCAACCAAAGAGTTTCTATCATACAATTCACTGGATTGTATATTTTCTATATATAGTTGTTCGGATAGTAAATCCTTGAGGGTGGCTTTAACCTTCTTTAGGAAGTGTGCATGGGTAATGATCCAACTATTATTCTTGATTCCCAACAGTGTCTATTCTTTAACAAGGACTATGTACTTTAATGTTTTAATAAGCTCCTAATAGGGATAAATCTTTTAACAGGGATACTATACTCTCAGTACATCATTTGTGAGTGCTAATTCCCACTGGGGTTTACCTTTAACATGGTTTCCTCACAAACAAAGGATTATTTTATTGTGTTGGTGTAATACCCATCCCTTAGTTTGCTTTTTTGTTTCAGTTGTCAAACTCTTTTAGGCCTTTTCATGTATGTGTTGGTTATTTCAGTTGGTTTGAGGATATTCTTGTATTACTTTTCATTATGTTATCGATTCATTGCTTAGCGTATTGTATCATCTATCTACATGTGATTATGGATATTTTAGGATGGTTATGTATGTGTTATGATGTTATTTTGATTATGGTTTTCTAACAATACTAACCCTAAATTTGTATGCACATGGATCATTTGTATGTTTTACTTTTCTATTCAATGTGTTTGTTATGGTATGGGAAAGAGTTGTAGTTACTTGCTTCGGTCAGATCCACATGATAAACTGTGCTCAACCATTATTTTCTATATTATATGTATGCATATGTTCATCTTTGTGATGACGGTTTGTAGGTACCAGGCTATGTCTTCCCTGAATTGGAAAGAGTGAGTGTGCCTTATCGCAATATCTTAATGGTAGGAGAGGGGAGATAGTATTCAGGCCTAAATCCTACCCTAAACCCCTATTTTGTCCTAGAACTAGACAAGAACTTGATTGACTATCCTATTTGAATCCATCAAGTGGCGTGGATTTGTGAGCCTTTCTGTGTGTGCTTGTGTCTCTATTTCAGTCATTTGTCTGTTTTAATTATTTTACTATGTAGATGGGTTTCAGTTGATTTAATGATGCTTTTGGCTTGGTTTATTTAATGAATAGTTATGATAAATATTAATGTTAATTATTGCACCTTTAATAAGGTTAAAACATTGATATATTAAATACATGGCTATTTAATAATTAAATATTAATAAAATGCCTATATTTAATTAATTGATTTAATTATTAACTCTTGATTTAAATAATTGAGATTTAATAAATATTAAATCCAATAATTGTAATTATTTGTGCAAACTTGAATTATTGAATAATACTTTAAGTTGCATGATTAATTGATCTAATTTAAATAAAATATATTCTCATGCATTTTCAATTATGACTTTGTTCTTATATTATAAAGTTTAGTTGTGCATGCTTTAAGTAAAATTGAGAATAAAGTATTTATTTTAATTATTAATTAGATAATTAATATTCCCTTTAGGGTTTTCTTTTTGAAAACCTAATTGCCTGATTTTCTATATCCTTGGATTGGAAGCCATTTTGAAGGTTGTTCAATTAGGGAGAAGGATAAATCAGGTGATTGGAGATTTGTAGATAGCTTAGGAGTATTTTTGGATTCTTCATTGCTTGAATTCGTGAATTTGTTCCTCTCATCAGTTATTAAGGTAGGATCTTGATCATGTTAATTCTATCTTTCAGATCCTCGTCTTCTATGCATCTCAAATGCTAGGATCCTTTGTTTGACTCTTCCTTGTTTGATAATATGTTATTGTATTAATTAAAATTGAAGGAATATGTTATTGCATCAATTTTGTGGTTTCCTCCATGTTTGCATGTTAGATCTGTGTTTCTGGGCATAAGGGTTTCATTTTATTGTAGTGGATGCAAAATGGGCATTAGGACTTTGAATTGGAATGATTTAGTTTTCAATATTGGCTTTGGGGTTTCAAATCTGTGAGAAAAATGTCTTCTTTGAAAGAAATTTGTTATTGGTCAAAAATGGATTAAACCCTCAGATCTGTGAATATCTACATGGAAACAAAAAAATTACGTTAAATTGCATGCTTGAGAGAAAACTCTTCTTGAAAAAGAAATTAAATATTAAATTTAGAATATTTTCCTTGTTTGCATCAAATTGCATGTCTTAAAGAAATCCCACGTTTCTCCCTTTTTAGTTATTTGTTGAGGAAAAATATCCCTAGTATTAGAAAATATGTTTTAAATCCATTTATTAATGGGAAGAAAATTATTAATGTTGATGGAAATTAAATTAAAAAATAATAATAAGCTTGCTGGAAATTTTTTTAAAAAGTACAGTTTGTTTATTTATTTATTTCAGCAGGAAAAAATCAATAAAAATAAATGAGTTATGAAAGAAATAAACAAAAGAAAATAAAATATATTTAAACGAATTGTAAAAAAAAAAACAAGTTTGAACTGTCTTTTAATAAAGAATATTTTTATTAAAAAGCGCATAGCTTTTTGTGGTGGGGGCCACCACTCCCCACACCCCAACCCCAGTATTCCCAAGGGCGTACCGCAGGGGGCCCCGCACGGTTGCGGAACCCATTGCGGCTCCTAAGGTTGACCGCAAGGGGCCCGCAAGCTGTGCAGTCCTACGATTTTCCAACCGTGCGACCTCCTTTAAAAGAGGACTGTCCGGGTGGGGTGGGGCCAAGACCCCCCCCCCCTAATGTTTTAATTTGTTTTTTATGTTTTAATTTTTTTTTAATTTATTTATTTTATTAATTTTTAAAAATTTTAGTTTATTAAAATATGTTAATTATTGTTGTTATGCTAAATTTAAATTATTTATTTTTTAATTTAAAAATTAATATTTGTAAATTATTTTATTCAAATAATTTTATTTTATTTAAAGGTTTAAATTATATAAGTTAGTTTAAAATTAATTTATTTTAAATTTAGTTTTATTTTATTTAGTTGATAAAAGTATATTTTAATTAATAATTATAAAGTTTTATATAGTTTTATTATTATTATTATGTCATTTATTCTTAAATAATGTTCACTCCTATATGTATATGGGGTTTTATTAATTTGATTAATAAATAGCATTAATATTTTGAATTTTATTATCTAATAATAGTTGTTACATTCGTATTCTCATACTTGTTGTAATTATAATCAAATTTTAGTAATTATTAATAGATTAATTTATATAAGGTATATTTTTAGAAATTAATCTATAGGAGTATTATTGTGCATTTTCGTTAGATATTGAGTTATAGGGGTTATTCACATTTTCCTTGGAGATTTAATTATAGTTGTGTTAGTAATTTTAATAGATAAACTAATTTGCTATAAATAAGTTTATCACTAAGTTTTATTAGTCTTTCTAAAATCATACTTATTATGTCATGATGTGTTTTCTGAGTGAATGGTTAAATAGATTGTGTGTTTCTTTCTCTTTTACGAAATTGCAATGTGTCGGGTGCATGTTGGGATCAGATGACTTTTAGGGTGAAAACCAGAGGTTTTGGGGCTTCTATCTCTTTGGTGTTTTGTGTTCTTCAGTGCATGTTAATGTTGATTTCATTATGGTCTCAATCTCTTTACCCAACCTAATTTGTCTATATTTGCCTTATATGATCTTGTGAGTTCTTTGAATTGTTTATGGTTAATTGAGAACCAGTGTATTCCTGTTTGGGCAGGAATCAGTAATGAGGTTTATGTTATATCTTTGTGATGTTCTTTTTGGAACCTAGGGTAGGTTACCTAGTTATATAGCATGGGTGGCTTGCAATAAGTGTCGGGGCTCACAAGTGGCTGCTAGGATCATTTATTGTAAGTAATCGTAACAAGTGATAACATAATAATTTATTAGGGGGTTTTAGTATATTCTAATTGTTACCCAAATTTCACATCCTGTCCAATTTTGGCTACAAGTGGAGTAAATAAGGCTCCCACAATGGTAGACCCTAGCTTGTATGAATTATGCACCTTTATGTGGTCCTTATCCTACTTTCTGCATATTTCTTTTTCACTAGTTTTACCCCTTGTTCACGTTTTTAGCCCTAAGTGTAAAACCCTATGAAATTCCTTAAAAACCTAAGTCTTTAGTGGCGGTTTTAATTATTCATTACCTTTTTTGCCACTTAAAGTTCCTATTTGTCATGTGGTTTAAGTCATCCATCAGTCAGGGCCATGTTTTTATTATCCTATAGACTTGGCACGTTAATTATTTTATTTTACCCTAAGTCTGGATATTCGCGAGACTTTTATTTTAATGATCATGTGCCGTGCAACTTATTTTCAATCCAACAGATGGCGTAAAGGCTTAATTCCAACATGTGGTCTATCTATCCTTTAAGTGATTAAGTCCGGGTGCTACATGTTTTTTGTGGGCTAGAGATTTTTTAGAAGTCTTGTGGATAAAGTGCAGCTAGCTTCCTTTTAATCCAATGAATGACGTAATGGCTTAATCCCAATATGTAGTCGATCTTCCCAGTAAGCCATTAAGCCGTGATGACATGTGTATTTGGTAGACCCAACCTATGTTAAAGGCTATGATAAAGTGCATGCATTTTCTTTTTGATCGAACATATGACTTAATGGGTTAATCGCAAGATGCAGTTGATCTATCTTTCAAGACATTAAGCCATGGTGACATCTGTCCTTCTGATAACGTGGGCCCTATTTGCATAAAGTTAAATGAAAATTAAAGTGTTGACAAGTTCCAATCAATCCAATGGTTGGCGCATAGGATTAATGCAGATATGCGCATGATCTAATCTTCAAGCCATTAAGCCATGTAACACGTGGATGGTGGGGTCACCTTTATGAAGGCTCTTCAGTTGATTAATCTACACATAGTTCTAATTTAATCCAACGGTGGGATTAAAGGCTTAAAGACAAGTTGATCAAAATCTAACAATCAAGTCATTAAGTTGTGGAGACACGTGTCCATAGTGGGTCTGATACAACACTAAGGTGATTAAGATAAATACCAATCAAGTCCTTTTAATCTGACAGTGGTATTAAAGGCTTAAATAAAAGTTGATCATGATCTATCTATCAAGCCATTAAGTTGTGGTGAGATGTGGCAAATGACACTATGGGTCTCAGGTTGGAAAGGTAAGATAAAGGCACAACAATTAAAGAAGATCGAAAGTTTGGCTTAATGCCTTGAAGAGAAAGATGAGTTTGTTTAACCTATAAGTCATGAAGTCATGGTGACACATGGCAGATCTTGTCTTGTGCTCACAGGTAGTTTAAAAAGGATCGACGGTCATGTTTTAAAGTTGATGAAGATTCAAATCTGAGTTGTTTATCAAGCATTCCACACCATATAGTGAGTGTTTGTATTTGAATTCAAATATTTGAATCTTTTTCATGATGGCTCATAGTAGTGGCAATAAAGACAAAGTTCTAGATAGACATTTGGAACTATCACTTATTCTGTTCAAATTTGTGGTGATGTGTGATATTTTTTAAAAGGGTTAATCTAATCTTCTAATATATTTTTTAAGTACAATGATGATCAGCTTAACTATTTTTAGGGTCTCTACATTTTTGACCAAAATTTGTTGTAACCCTAATTTTTCCCTAACTTGGGGATGGATTGATTCCTGAGCCTGTGTGCTAGGGGAGGTTGCATATAAGTGTTTTTTGAGCTTCCGTAGTTGAGAGGTTTTTAGATTATGAAAGGCTTTTGTGGCATTTTCTCTTCCCCTAAATTTTCATGTGTTTGTAATTTCTCATTGGAATTTAAATTATGCGAAGGATTTTGAGATATTTTTCTCTATCCCTAGCCCTTCTTGTCTGTATTTCTCTTATTGGATTATAATATAGTGATGGATATTTGAGAGATCTTGAATTTCTTGAGCCCTCTTTCTTTCTGCATCTTTGTGCACTATTATAAATCATCTTATTTAGATGATATTGTGGATATTGTTCAATCCCCTATCATTTTGTCTCATTTTGGTGCTTATTTTATGGAGTGAATTTTTGTTTACAGGTCATATTTCGTGTCTTTTCTATTTGATATGCTATTGATTGTGAAATCTTCTCATTCCCTAAATAGCCTCTTTTCATTCCATACCTCTCTATAAAATACTTATGCATGCCTATTCAAAAAGTTGTGCTCTGCTAGATTCAAGAAATTTCATGCTAGCCTTGGTTATTGTGTTATGGTTCATGTTACCTTCAATGCATCACCTAGTATTTAAAGTTTCTTTCTAGTATTTTCCTTTAGTTCTCCTTCTATCCCTTTTCCTCCCAAGTTTACTTTTCATATTTAAAAGAAAAGATAGGTGATTATCCAATAGGAACTAACCTAGAACCTAGTGGTATCACTTTAAGTTAGCAGAGGTCACACAACCTCAAAGTGATTCCCATGTTATACTAGATTATTAACCTCTAGCACTTAATTGGGTGCAAAATTTAATGTATAACAATTCTAGCATGCCTAGAGGGACCACAAAATAAGTTCATCTTTCAAGACTATGTCATCTCTGATATGATGATTACATAGTACTGACCTAAAAAGGTTTCTCTTCAAGGCATATATGGCAACTCGATTGGTATTAAGAACACAAAGATACAGTCCTATTCAAGTTTATGAGAAGGATAGAAACAAGGAGCTCAAAGCTTTCTAAATTTTTGCACTTGCCTCCAATGAGAAGAAAAGGGAGATCATCTCAAAGGACATCCCCTACAAGGAGAGTATAGTCTACACCACCTATTTAAGAGGATAAACCCTTTATTTTCCATTCAAGAAGGAGATGAAGATCTTTAAACAGAGAATTTATAGAGGACTTAGCTACACTCCCTGATTCAAATACAATTCACATAGTTATTGTTCAATAGATCAGAGTCCCTGCAATGGCAAAGAAGTTTGGTTTTGTACCCTTCAATCCAGGGAGTCCATTTGATTTTTCTCAACATCATGGTGTTCCCTTAGCAGCACTCAAAAGTCTACCTGATTTCACAGGAGAAGGAAAGACAATGGCTTGTGAAGACATAAGAGATGTGGCTACTATTTTCAATTTTCAGCATATTACTGAAGAGGACACATCTACTAAGTTGTTGGCATCTTCTTTCAAAGGTAAGTCCTTAGAATGGTTTAGAACTTTATTTGTTGGTTCTATTGATTTGTGGGATAGATTAGGGGAATCCCTTAGTAAATACTTTGAAGATAAATCAGACTATCTATCCCTGGTTGAGTAACTCACAACCATAAAAAGAGCTCCTCAAGAGTAGATGACAGACTTGAATAAAATATTTCTCGAGATATAGAATAGGATTCTGTTGATGGGACTTTGTGACCTAGTCTGCCAATAGAGGTAAGTTGTCACCGGGTACCGGGGTACTAGCCAACTTCACCTATAAAGGTTGTCTGGGGAAATAAGATTCCCTGGGGCTCCAAGCACGTGAGAGTGATGACATGTAACTGATTGAATGTTTGATAATGTTAAGTTGAAGATGATGCAAGACATTAAATCAGTTAATGGTTTGTATTTTCATTGATGTCAACTTGATATCATCTGTATGGTCATATACATA
>MU225132.1:1806882-1840063 GCA_018584345.1 Thuja plicata | reverse complement strand
ACCATCTAGTCTCTCATACCATGCTCTTGGGGCCTGTTTAAGTCCATAAAGTGCTTTCTTTAGTCTGCATACCATGTCTGGTCTATCTGAAAGGTTAAATCCTTCAGGTTGTTCTATGTAGACTTCTCCTTTTAAGTCACCATTCAAAAAGGCTGATTTAACATCCATTTGATAAACTTTAAAGTCTTTTAGTGTTGCATATGCGAAAAATAATTTTATGGCTTCCAGTCTGCTCACAGGGGAAAATGTATCAGTGTAGTCTATTCCTTCTCTCTGTGCATATCCTTTACATACTAATCTTTCTTTGTTTCTTATTACTATACCTTCTTCATTCATTTTTTTTTTAAAATTCCACTTTGTTCCAATTACTTTTTTATCACTTGGTCTAGGAACCAATTCCCATGTGTCATTCTTGATTATCTGATCTAGTTCTTCTTTCATTGCATTTTTCCAATCAGAATCATTACAAGCATCTTCAACACTTAAAGGTTCAATCTGTGAAAGTAAACATACCTCTTCATCCACTGTTTGATTCTTTGCTTTTGATCTGGTCAAAACACTGCTTCTCTAATCTCTAATGATATCATTTTTAGAGTGGTATCTGGATGTAAATTTAGGAACCTTAGGTGTGATTTCTTCCTCTGTAATTTGTTGTTCTTCATTGCTTGAATCAGGGTCATTGCATGAGACATCAATTCACTCAAAAATTTCTTCAATCATAGTATCTTTACTATTAGGTCTAGGTTCTTCTTCAATCAGAAATGCATATTCATAGTACCTCTCTTGAATCATAAACTTCTCATCAATCTTAACATGCATGCTTTCAATTATCTTCTTTGATCTCAAATTGAAACATCTGTAAGCTTTGCTTTTTGTAGAGTAACTAAGAAAAATACCTTCATCACTTCTAGCATCAAACTTGTCAATACTATCATCTCTCTTGATGTAGCACTTTCTGCCAATTTTTTTGAAGTATTTTACTGTAGGTACATTACCAAACCATAGTTCATAGGGTGTCTTGTCCATGCCTGGTCTCAATTGAGTTATGTTGATAGTATGTACTATTGTGTTCACTACATCTCTCTAATAGGTGTGTGCCACTTTTCCTTCAATCATCATGGTGTGTGTTGTATCTAGTATAATCATGTTCCTCCTTTATGCAATTCCATTTTACTAAGGTTTTCTAGGGGCACTCAACTGCCTTTTTATTCCATGTTCTTCATAGTAGTCATAAAAATGGTCAGAGGTGAATTCTCCTCCTTTATTTGATCTTAAACATTTTAGTTTTAGTCCATATTCATTCTTGACCTTAGCTTTGAATATTTTGAACTTCTCAAAGGATTTTGACTTTTCTTTTAAAAATGCAACCCACATCATCCTAGAAAAATCATCAACAAAAATAATAAAGTACCTTTCACCATAGTATGATCTTGTTTGAGTAGGACCGGATAAATTTGTATGCACTAAGTCCAACTTGTTTTCAGTTGAGGTCTACTTTCTTCTGAATGAACTCCTTACATGTTAACCCATAACACATTCCCTACATATTGTGTCAAATGGTCTTGCAATGCTTGGTAGGTCTCTAACTACCTTGACATTACTGATCTTTACTATATTGTCAAAATTGATATGACATAGTCTCTTGTGCCATAACCAACTGTCATCTACTTTTGCAATAAAACAACTTACATATGAATTGAGCTGAAAAACATTACCTTTTGTTTTAGAGCCTGATGCAATCATGTTCCCATCCTTGTTGCCAATAATGCACTTGTTTTATTTAAACTCCAGATGATAACCTTTATCAAGTAGCTGTCCAACACTTAGTAGATTATGGTGAAAACCATCAACATATAGAACATCATCTATCTTGTTCTTTCCATCCAAGGTGATGGATCCTCTACCTATGATAGGTTTAGGAGTGTTATCTCCAAATATAACCATACCACCTTTGTATTTGTCTAAATGAACAAATCTTTGTCACATGTCATGTGGTGTGAGCATCCACTGTCAATGATCCAATCAGTTCTGACATCTGCTTTGGAAATTAAGGCTAATTCTTGTTCTTATTCTTTATCTGTAATGTCCATTTCTTCAAGCAACCTTTCCATGTCTTTAAGGGAAATGAATCCAATTTCATCTTCTCCTGAATCTTCATCAGTTACACCTTCTTTAGCATGGTAACATTCTTTCATATATTTTAAGTTTGTAATCAGATCTGAACTTCTTGACTCAAGTGGGACACTTAGATGCAAAGTGACCAATATTATTACATGAAAAACACTTGAATGGAAGTTGTCCTTCATACTTTCCTTTTCCTTTCTTTTCTCTCTTAGCAATCATGACAATTATCTCTTCTAGTTCTTCATCAATTTCTTCATTCTCATTATGACTAGAGATGTGTGAGGATTTCTTACCATGGATTGAAGCTTTGAAGGCTGTTTTATTCTTAGGTTCAGTCTTCAATCTTGATATCTCAAATGTAGAGATTTTTCTGATCAAAGTCTCTCTCTTGAAGTCTTGTGAGAATTGCATAGTTTCTTCTATAATACTAATCTTGTTTTCATAGTCTGATGTCAAAGTAGTTAATAACGTATCCATTATATCTTCTTCTGATATTTCACCACCATTGTTCCTGATTCTGGATATTGCTTCATTTATCCTTTGATTGTAAGCTCTAATGTTTTCTTCTGGTAACATCTCAAGACTGTTGTATTTCTTCTTCCATGTCTTCCTGCGTGCATTCTTTTCTTGAACATCTCCTTCAAACATGTCTTCTAAATACTTCCATATGATATATGCTTTGTCAATCTTCTTGATTTCAGAAAATTCACTGTCAGATAAGGCGATGATTAGGGCTTCTTTCGCAATCGCATTATTGGTAAATGTTTCCTTCTGTCTTCTAGTAGCATCATCCTTTTCAAGGTCTTTCAGAGATGGAATTACAACCTCTTGTGTAGCAATCTCAAAGATCTCAAATCCAATGCACTGTAGATGTGTTATCATTTTGTTCTTCCAATCCAAATAGTTCTCTCCATCAAACTTAGGGCTCTCTTTTTTGAAGTATGCCATCTGATCTACCTTAAGTTGTTAGGCTTTCTCTCCAAGGCACTTGGCTCTGATACCAATTATTAGAATACTTCAGGGATAACTGAGAGGGGGGGGTGAATTAGTTATCAGCAACTTTAAATCTTTATCTTAAACTTATTAATCCAGATTGATACAAAGTAAATGCACATATAGATAACACATTACACAACACATTAATTTGGTTATAGGGAAACCAAATGGTAAAAACCCCGGTGGGAATTAGTACCCACAACGAACTATACTATTTATAATGATCCCTGTTAAAAGATCTTCCAACCCTGTTAGGAGTTGTACATTACAATGCAATAGTATAGTGACCTGGTTAAGGGTCAGACCCTATTAGGATTCTTTTACAATAACCTTGTTAGGGGTGGTGGACTCAGTGTCCAAGAGGTGAAGGCTACAACCTTCTGGTTATTTGATACACACTGTATCAACAAGGTGAACTGCTATTTGTGAAACTGCTTGTCTGATCAGTTCCTTTTTTGTGCCAATGCTTTAACCTCTTATAAAGCACTACAACAATCTTATCTATATTCTAAAAGCTTAAACTTCAATATCTATATTATCAACATATGATAAATATAGCTCTGATGTTTTAACACTCTACTCTATTTTTCTAATCTCTAGCTTTTGCAACTCTTCTTATCACAAATGACATTATATAAGTACATACACCAAGTATGAGTTCATGGGACCTATAGGACAACTCTTCTTAACAACCTTGTCAGCTCTAATAAGCACACAAGCATAATTACAACCACGCAAGTACTAACCAAATAGACGCATCGCTTCACTAAGTCAACTTCATCAATTTAACCATAACTTTGCAATCTTCTTGAAACACATTTGGCATGTTTAGATTAATATCAACAACTCATAACTCATTATGAATATACACACACATATCCTGAAGATAGGTGCAACTTGATCAATACATTACATACGTCATCCTTAAGCCATTATTCCTCCAGAACTATAACCATCAATAACAAAATTACATATCTTTACTAAAACTTCATATCCGGGTCTGCATGTATGAACATAGCATAGTAAACATGTCAACAACATGTATCTATCCATGCTGGTCTTCATGTCATCATATGGATAAGTACATACAGAAGTACTACTGCATATTATATGTTGTCATCAATGACAAACATACAATCAATCAACTATTTAGAATCAAATCTCCAACACCACCTACCTCAATTTGTTGAATGGGGAAGAAAAACTTAGAACCTAGAAAGAACTCTAAAAAGTTGAGACTTGGGTCAACAAACTAGTACGACCGATCTACCCTCGGTGTGTTCGATTACTTGTTTTCTTTAGATTTTGATTTTAACTGATTTCCAGACTTCCAGGGATAAATTTGATAAAGATTACTCATAGCCCGTTACCTAACTCACACAATAACTCTGAAGACTAGACCAGTTCCACCATGCTAACAATAGGTTCTGAATTCAACTAGATATGAAAGGCATCATCCTAGAGACTACATGTCATGCAAGGCACACCAGCCTACAAAAAAGGGAGAAAAACACTAGAAACCCAGGAAAGAAAGAACAAAATAGAAGTAAAACCAAAGGAAAAAGAGGTGGTCCAAAAGGACAACCAAAAAAACTATTTACAAGGCAAGGCACCCCAAATGGGGCACTAGGAAAGAAGTATTTACAAGCAAGAAAATTTACATATAGTACAATTCTAGACAAACCTGCCTCATTCAAAGTAATGTTTGAGAAATTTTCCATTGATGGGAAATGGGATGGGCTCCCTAGACATGGTATTAAGGTGATAGGTGTTTTCCCCATAGATATCTAAGATCAAATATGGTCTGAGATAGAGTCGTTAGAACTTAGTGTGCTTTCCTTTCTTTTCTTGGGTTTTATCCCACAAGAGGACCAAGTCTGAAATCTGAAAGGCCTTATACTGGGCTCTCTAGTCAAACCATTATTTTACCACTACTTGGTGATGTGCAAAGTGTTCAAGGGCTAGATCTCTTTGTTCCTCCATTCGCACTAGATTTAGGAGCCGAACCTCCACGATGTTGTCCTAGTTGCTGAATTCTAGTATGAACTTTAAAATCAGGATCTGTAAGTTAATTGGGAACACTGGGTTCTGGCCATAAACTAGATGGAATGGGGATGTCCCCAAGGTGGCCTTAATTTGAATACAATCTTCCCAGAGGGTGAATCTCAACTTTTGGTGCCAATCCCGGGGATTCTGTTCTAATAGGTGTTTGATCACTTCAAGCAAATTTTTGTTAGTTGATTCAGCAATACCATTCCCCTGGGGGTAATAGTTGTTGGATAAATTTAGAGTGATCTTATAGTCATAGGTCCATTCTAGTAATTGTGCCAAAGAAAACACCAAACCATTGTCACATAGTATAGCAAAAGGCATTCCAAATCTTGAGATGATGTTTTCTTCTAGAAATCTGATGACTACATCTACCGTATTATTTTTCCAAGCTATGGTTTAAGACCACCGGGTGCAATAATTGGTAGTATTTAGGATGTACCAATGGTTGGTAGATGAGTTGGGGTTGATTTCCCTGATAAAGTCAAATTCCCATTGGGCAAAGGGTCTAGCTTCAAAAACTGGCTGCAAAGGCATGGCCGGGTTTCGCTCATGATGTGCCATGGTTTGAAAAGTATGGCACTTCTAGAGGTGAGTGTAGACATCTTTAAAGATACAGGGCCAATAGTATCCAACCCAAAGGATTTGATGGGCGGTGGCATCATTTGAGCCATGCCCAGTTCCAAACTGCCTGTGAAATTCCTTAATTATTTTTGCAGCTTGGACTCTATCAATGCACTGGAGGTAAACTCCCTCATAATTCCTGTGAAAAAGCGTAGATTTTTTTATCATGAAGTGTGCACTTTTCAACCACAGGGCGTGGCATTTGTTTGGAGGAAACCCCTTCAGACATCTATTATTCAATAGTAAGTATACTAGATCTGTGTACCACAGGTCTCGAGTGATGGACTCCACCATATATATTTGACATTCGATGTGGGGAGTCTCTTCTACCATCGCTCTACTTAGTCCTTGGCCTCAGACTATTTTCATGGGTTTCATTTCCAAATTGTATTCTTCGAGGATGGCCATCCATTTCCCTTGTCTTTCACCCAATTCACTCTGCATCAACAGATATTTTACTGCCTGGTTCAGGATGATGGCATGCACCTTGCTTCGGAGAATATAATGCCAAAAATTATTTACGGTGCGAACAAGAGCAAAGGCCTACTTTTCCAATGATGAATATCAGACTTCAACATTCTTGAAGGGGGAGCTCATGAAAGCTATTGGTCATTCTTCCCCTTTGACCTTTTGGGTCAGTACTATCACAATAGAATGTCATGAAGCAAAGGAGTAAATGTAGAAAGGGAGGGAGTAATCTAGACTAGCCAGAACTAGTGCCTACGTTATCGTTCACTTGATCTGGGAAAATGCCTGCTTTTCTTCAGGACTCAACTCAATTTTGGTATCTTTTTTCATCATCTCATTGAGTGGCTTTATGATTTCAGTGAATCTAGTGATGAACCATCAAACACATTTGATCTTTCCGAAGAAAGACCACATCTCTTTCTTGTTTTTGGGCATTTGCAAGTTTAACAACGCTTCAACTCTCTTAGGGTCAATGGATATACCCTTCTCAGAGACATTATGCCTGAGTAACTTCCCTTTAGTGACCCTAAATATGCACTTCTTGGGGTTGAGGGATATTCTATACTAGCGACATCTCTCACAAATCTGGGTGAGGTGGGCGGAATGGTCACACCAATCTCAAGAAAAGATGGTCAAATCATCCATGTAGATGATTATGCACCAGTTCACAAGGCCCTCAAATGCAATGTCCATGGCCTTCTGAAATGTGGCCCCTGCATTAATCAAGCTAAAGGGCATCTTTTGATATGCAAACATCTTCTCTCCCACCCCACCCTGAGAGTTGGGTGTTTGATTGATTCCCTGATTCCACCCCATTCCCATTCATTCAGTGTGGAACAACATCAAGATAGCTGCTAATAGCTTAGTTGCACCACTAATATAATAGGCACTCCCTTGTTGATTGATCAGATAGCCCCTCCACCTGAAACAAAAAGGAGTCGTGAATCAGTCATATCCTTCCGTGGAAGGTGGAGCAGTGGGAGAGATAGGGATGGATGGGTGGGATGGATTGGAGGATGGGGAAGGAAGCGTCCTCCTAAAAGAAGGACCCATAGAATAGTAGGGCCATAAATAAAGAACTTGACTGACTGCCCTACTATTCTAAAGGGGTGACCACTTGTTAATGGTTCCCCTTTTATTCCTAATGTTGGTTCATCGTCCTTTCTTCCTTAGCGAGGATCAGAGAAAGCTCCATAAGGAGAGGAGCAGAATGAATTGATATCCTATTATTCTATTATTCTGACATTCGCATTTTATACTAATTTTAGGTGTTGTTCCATCATCTGATGCATGTGTTCCAATTAGTGCCTTAAAAAATAGTGGGGGGGGGAGAGTTAGGGTGGACTGGTGTACGTGATGAGGGGTGCTATTTTTTCTTAGAGAAGAGAAAAATAACTATAACTATAATTGGGATAGGAGGGCTACATACATCTAGGTCGGGTCTCCCAAAAAAGAATAGAATAGTAGGGCCTGGACCCTTTACTATATCAGTGTAGTTTGAGTAGCCTAAAGCCCTTCAAATAGGAAATCTAGATGATAGATGGGTCGAGATGGGAATCCCTTTCTCCCATTCCTAGTAGCAAAGATAGAAGTAGAAGTGGTGTAATAAGAATATCCACCTAGAGCAGATTAATATGACTATTCAAAAGGGGAAGCAACCATTGATTATCATAATGATGGGGGTGATAGAATCAATCTCAGACCTAGCACCGCTCTAATCCATTACGTCTCTATCCTGGTAAGATCCAAATGGGGCAGGATCCCCCCATTGGGGTGGGGTGGGCTAGGTACATTTTCTTAAGACATGCTAGATCTGGTATGAGAATAGAATGAATGGGGTACCCCACTTGGTGGTGAATTTTTTTTTGTCCCTGTCCTCATATTTAACCATGACTTGGTTATAACCGAAGTACCTATCTAAGAAAGATATCATTTGGGATCCATTCACTATCTATAACACCTTATCCAATGAGGGGAGAGGGTGATTATCTTTCTTGGAGGCCCTATTCAAATTTTAGAAATCCAAGCAAAGGAAAATTTCACCGCTCTTCTTTCTCATTAGGACCAGTTTGGAAACCCACGTAGGATGCAAGATTGGAAATACTATCTGAGCTGACAGTAATTTTTGCACCTCTTGATGAATCAGATGCTCAATCAGTGGGTTGACAGGTCATTTCTTTTGCCAAAAATTATTAGAATTAGGTTTGAGTGGGATGGTATGAGTCATAATGGATGTGTCATATGTCTTCAAATCCTCATACCCCCATGCGATCACATCTATGTGCTCTCAAAGAACCACAAAAATCTTCTCCTTCTCCTCAGGGGAGCAGGAGGTGTCAATGTGTATCATTTTCTCTTCACCAGGCTAGCTGATTTTAACTTTCTCAAATGTTCCTCCCTTAGAGGAGGATGATATCCTTTCTTGGCCCTGAGGGTCTGAGTCGAAGATTCATTCAAGTGCGATCATCCCCTTTGGAATGGTGTTGGTTGGTAGGTTCATGATCCCATCATCTTCATCACCCTACCCAGTGTCACCATGGTCTTGTTCCTCCACTATCTGGTCCTCAAAGACACCAACATTGGCCATGAAGGCCAGGATATGCTGATCATCCTCAAAGACCTAAAAAATGGGTGACATTATTTGGAATAGACAGGGTGGGGATCATCTCAACAAAAAAATCTCCAGAGTCGTGAGCCGTCCATGGGCTGAAGTGTGCTAGGAGAAACAACAAGGGCATCTAGGACATAGTTCCATCACTAGGGAATAAGATCAATGCCAAAGGTATCAAAATATTTAGTAAGGCTCCATGCCCTATTACAGTACGTAGCCAACCTCTTATCATGAGACGTGTATTGACTCCAAACTTATTTGACAATCAACTCCAAATCACCCAGGGCTTGGAGGCGAGTGATTCCCTTCCTTAATGCAAATAGGAGTTAGAGGACCAAGGCCTCATAATCTGTGACATTGTTCATGTAGTTAAACTGTAGCCTATAGAATGTGAGGAAGGATTACCCCCATGGTTTGATTAATTCTACTTCGGCCCCACAACCCTGTTTGGATCGGGACCCATCGAACTTAGGGGTCCACAAATCATCATTTTTTGTTTGGGGCTGGGAAGATGGAGTGGCCTTTGGATTATTTTGGGATGCTTGGGAGGAGTTTCCTCTGGTATTGATGGTATGTGGATGAGGTTTACCTCTGGAGGGACTTGGGATTGAGATCTCTAGAGAAATGGCACAAGAGAAGTGTTTCTAGTAGGAATACTAAACTCTGGGGAATCAGCTACATGCTCTTTGTTTCAGAGGGCACCAATGTGCTGGGTGACGGAAACAAGGCAAGGCTCACACTCTAACTCTAAATGTTTCTGGTAGTGAACCCGACACCAAGTGCTGGACAAGAGTGTGGTGGGGGTCACTGCAGTACCCTGAGAGTTAACCTCAACCCTCAATTTTTCTTCTAGGTCCTGGGTTCTCTGCAGAACTATGGGATCCTCCCCGGGGGTGAAATGAAATGTTAAGATTTTAAGGGGTTGGTAAACCTTAAGGGAAGTCTTAGAGAATAAGACCTCATTTACCCTCCTAACTTTGGTGAGGGCCTATTTCATCCGGGGTTCACTTTCAACCTAGATCTTGTTTGATTCTCCTTCCCAAAGAAGCCATAAGTGGGAGAAGTTAGTAAAAAAGTATCTGTTTGGGGACTTAGACCAATTCTAACTTAGAAACATCCCGTAGGTCTCTGGGATGTCCACCACCTGGATGTCAATGATGCTGGCTATTCTGGGGTCCTAGATGAGCTATATTCAGGCATTCTTCAATTCACCCACTATTTTCACAGTAGTTTTATCCAGTTGGATTACTGCACCATTAGATGGGGTGGATCAGAATTTGAGCTTCTGGCATATGGATAGGGGCATGATGTTTCCTGAAGCCCCAAAGTCTACTAGGAAGTTGTGTATGTTTTTCCCTTGTATGTGCAGGCCTAGCAGGAAGGGAGGATCTTCAGTATTTCCCTAGAAGACAACCGCATTGGCATCCTCGAAAGAGACAGTCTTGGGTGGGTGACTGACTACTTTGAGGTTTCCCAAGAGCTTTAGAAGAGACTTCTTCTTCTCGAGATAGTTCAGCAAAGCCTCCATCAAGGTCATGGAGGTGGTGGTTTATTCTAACACCTTCATGATATCAAACCTCCCTCCTGGGAATTGGTGGCTTCCCTCAGTCAAGTCCCTTGCTTAGTTAAAGCTAGAACCTTTTGGAGGGAGAGATTGATCGGTTGTATTATTCTAGGGAGGAGTGTCCTTGGGAGGTGTTGGTGTGTAAACTGGCCCTTTACTATCCTAACTCCAACTGTTGTAGGGAGCCCATGGGTTGGTGAAGGCATTGGCCTCAAAGGCCAGAATTGATTCATCAAAGAATCCCTATAGTTTGGATTCTTCTTCATCTTCCTTGGAAGTCCCAAAGAAGATGGTATCATAGGTGAATGCACCGTGAGTGGGTTCTTGCACAAGAGGTTCTGGGGGAGTAGGATCAGATGCTTTTTATCTATCTAGTTGGGAAATCATGATGACTTTCTCTAGCATGGCATAGTTTCCCTCATTGTGGGAGCCTATGTCATGTAATCTACACCAATTGGTCATGGGATAGAAGTCTGTGACTGGAGTGAAATGGGATGGTCCAGCACCACTCTGATTGGCATTTTGGTTTGGAGGCAGACCTCGTGTGTTTGCATTGTTGTTATATTGTTGTTGGTTGGGCCGAGGCCTGTTGTTGAAATTTCTTCCTCCGACATTGTTGTTTTGTTGGTTGGAGAAAATGTTCCCTCTCTGGGAATTGGAATTTTGTGGTGTGTAGGAGCCTGCCTTCAGTTGACCCATGTCCATATTCAATGTAGACAACATTCACCAAAGGGATTTAACCTCAGTGGTTAATTGAGTGTTTGCATTATGGTGTGATGGTTATTGTTGGTTTCTAGGGAAGGCAGCAGTATTCACTGGAGTCAAGGGTGGCAATCCTCTAGCTATGGATGACTGGAAGAAAGGCACTCCAGGTGGTTGTGTCTGTGGTTGCATTTGTTGTGGCTAGTTCTAGGGGAAAGATTCCAGACCTAGTGTTGTCTGGGTTTGTGATGGATACACATACTAGGCCTATTGGTCTATTGGTGGTGGTAAAGGATTCATGGCCATCATGGGGGAACCCATTACCAACTTGGGGTTATATCCCCCAGTGTAAGGAGTTCCACTAGGGATCATGTTGAATGGTGTGCTCTGTCCAATCCTGCCTGGGGATTTGTTCAGGCCATGGGACAGCTCCAAGGCTAGGTTGTAAACCTTTGCCAAAGTGTCACGGTTGCCCAAGATGGTAGTTCTCTAAAGGAGAGTGGAAATGAAGGGGTCCATCACGTTGAGATAGGTCTAAATGGTCACTTCCATAGATGGGATGAAGGGACCTATGCACTGCTTTAGGGCATGTTGGAACCAGTGATTGAATGCTACAAGGGGCTCATTCAGTTTCTTCTTGATAGAAATGAACTAGTTGTGTGACCACGCTAGGTCCACATGTACACGAAGGTAGCTAGGAAGGTGTCTTACATGTCCTGCCAACTGTTGATAGAGTTGGTGGGAAGATTGAGGTACTAGTTCAATTCATTCTATCCTAGGGACAAAGGGAACATCCAGGTCACAATGTCTTGATGTTGGATATGGTGTCAGTTCATGGCATCTTTATATGCCCGTAGGTGATCTTCTATAGTTCATGAGCCTAAGTGCTCATATCAGGGACAAATCTTTTCAGGGTGTGGAGGTAAATTGTTGGCTACACCCAGAAAAGTTCCCATTGGGGACCTGATATTCCAAAAATATGCACCCATTGGGGGAGTGGGATTTTGGCTAGTTTGAACACTAATTCATGGGATCGTGAAGGAGGCTTGGGTATTTTTTGGTATGCTAGATCCCCAGACAATGGTGGTTGAGTTGGATTTTGGGGTCTGCTTCTTTTGAGCAGGAAGCTTGAGTTTGAAAAACCATCTGAGATTGGTGGTTGATCTAAGGACTCTTTTGAATCTTTCTAGTAAGAATGATCCAATCCCACTGAAGGCTTGACTCCTAAAACTATGGCTTGGAGAACCTTCAGGTGGTGTAAAATCTGAATCTTGGGAGGGGGACGAGTTCATGCCTTCCTTCTAGCACTAGTTTCTATTGACGGGACTTTTTGACCTGGTCTGCCAACAGAGGTAAGTTGTCACCAGGTACTAGGGTACCAACCAACTTTGCCTATAAAGGTTTTCCAGGGATGAGATTCCCCAAGCCTTGAAGCATGTGAGAGTTGGGTCTCAATAGTGTGGGGCTCAGTTGGGGAGATGTGACTGTTTTGTTTGAGTGGGATAGCTAGTTATCTTCAACTCATTCACTCTAGGGATTCAGGTAAGTGGGGTTTCCTCCAAGTGCACGTTCATTTCACAAATAACTTCAAAAGATACTACAGAGTTAGAAGGATTTCATCTACCTATAGTTATGTTTAACATTTGAAACATCAACAATGCTCTAACATACTACACTAAATACTGAAGAAATATACAACCATTAGTTCATATTTTATCAGTAGCAAAGGAAAGGAGGTTGTTAATCTACTTTAAGAATTAGAGAAAAGGACATAAAGAACACAAAACATAAAATACCATTAACACAAAAGAGAGAATGCTAACAACATCATCGAGAGAACTCCTCATTCATTATTAACATATTTTCCAGCATGCACTAGTGCATGGTACAATGATAACTCCAAGGGAGCATTTAACTATCAAAAGCTTAAAACTATGGAGCATTGAGCTCTGCAACTAAGAACTGAAAAAACCAGATTGCTATTATCTATGGACTACAAACTCATCAATTTCATCCACCCTTGGAATGAGTTCAGACTTATTATTTATACACCTCTTTGACCTAACCCTAACCCTAACTTATTTACACTTTACAATATAATACATTATCCAGTGGCCACTACTACCTACCCCACACTACAAAGACCTCGAGATAGAAAAATCCTAACATGTCAGAAGAATAAGACAAGAAAGGTCGAGTGGAAGAATCGGCCTTGAGAAGAGAGCTGAGAGGAGAAAGAAGAAATCCAATCCCCCAGGGATCAAGGCTACATGCCTCATAAATGGGAGGGTGGCTCACTATCTTCGATGCACTAGGTATAACGTTGAAATGGCACCTCAGGAAGACCATTTGTCAGAAAAACTCTTGTCAAGCCATGTGCCTTGTTGCGGTTACCTACCTTCTGACAACCTTTATTAACTGCCCTGAAAGTGATCGGTGGGCTTTGGGAACTAGGACACAGGTCACTTAAAGAATTCAAAAATGTGGGTTCTAGAATTTCAAGATGTGGGAACTCATGTTCCAAAAGAATAAAGAATACAAAACATGGTGTTGGTTGGATTCTGTGGAATCTAGAGAATTTTATTGTTCGTTATGATTTTTCCCAAGTTTCTAATACTTGGGCTATGCTTTCCTCATCCACATCCTTGATGCTATCCAACCTACTCTGGACAGCCTCCAATGCTTCCAAAACATTCTTGGCCCCTCTCCGGAATTCATCGACCACCTTGACGGCATCGTGTGATCCGATCATTGTTTTGGATAATCTGGACAGCCGGGCCTAGTCAAAATCTCTGATGGGAAGATACACAGACTCCATTCACTTATCAAACTTACTAAGGACATATTCCTTTGGAGTACACATCTCGATGGTGAAGGGATCAACTTGCGATACCCCAACCACGAATGCTTTAAACAGACCTAAGGGGTACTGGGTAGCTATTACTTTCTCTTTCAGGGCCTTTATCAGTTCCTTGCATACCTCACCCCTGAGGACAAGTTTGGAGTAATGGGCCTGGAGGGAATCAAATGATTCATCTCCCAAAATTCCAAACTCTGTGGTGACTTCTTTGCCGATATTGTGGATCTCTTCTAACTTGGCCTTCCATTTTTCATACTTTGCTAGGTCTTGCTCCCAAATGATACCGGAGCCCCTTGCCTAGTTGAGAAGAAGATTGACCCAATAAAGGCCCAAGAGGGACGCCACTAGAAAATGTCTTATTTTTGTCACCTACTCGGCTACCCACCCATCCATATCTTGTGCTTTCTTCTTCATGATGCTCAAAGAATCCACATCACCCTGTCCAAGTGGCAATCCAAAAGAAGGGTTTCCGAGGTTGAATTTGGCTAAAGGCCACGTTAGTTTTGCTAGAAGTGTGAGGAGATTGGCATTTATTTATCTTCCTCTTGCAGTTTCTAGCCCTGCTTTATGTACAGGCCTCTATCACCTTGGTAGCCTCTTTCAGCAATTCCAATTTGCCTTTCTTGTCTCTCTTCCCCAATGGTACTTCCTATTGGGTTGGTCCAGAGAGTATGGACCACCTGCGCTTTCTTATGCCTCTTTTCCTCTGTATTCCTAGCCATCATTTCAGCCAATGAGAGGGGATCACTTCTGGTTGCTGCCAGGGCTTTCCTTTTCTTAGATTCCACTAGCCATTGGGGTGGCTGGGATGGCCTTGCTACCAATATCTATTTATTAAGATCTCTTTCAGAATCTGGTGGTACATTCCCAGAGTGTACGTTATCTTTAGGCTCCTTTTCTTGCTCCTGTTCTGATTCTCCTTGTTCTTGTTCTTTTCTTGTTTTCTATTCTCTGGAACCCTCAATGTTTTTTTCCATGCTAGCATCTTCTGCAATATTACCCAGGATCTTTTCCCTGGTCTCAGTCTCTATATTTTCAAGGACTTTGTCTTCCCTGGTGGTATCAATAGCTTCTTTATTTTCCTTATTCGAGACCTCTTGGTCCATTTGCTTTTGTTGTTCCTGTGCCTCATTGGCCTCATCTATTGCAATATTCTCTTCCACCAAGAAATCTTATAAAGGTGGGTGAGGTTGCTGGCCAAAATTTAACAAGGCGGCCGCTGTTACCACCTCACCGAAAGTGCTCTACAGCACTTGGTCACTTGGAGTTACCAAAGGCACCTAAAGCATGATGGTTGGAGGTATGGTTGTTCCCTCGAGTCTGGGTTATCCAACCATCAGTTTCTCATTTGTGGGTTTCCTTGGTATATCTCTAGTCTCCTAGACCAGTACTTTCTCCTACTCAAGCTCTATGGGCATCTCTTCCTAAGCCTCCTACTCTGATATATCCTTTTCCTCTATGATTCCTTTTTCTGTAGGGACTTCTTCTTTATCTTGAGCTTCAATTTCCTTGATTGCATGACTAAAACCCTATTGAATCTCTTGAAGCTCCTCCACCGAGAAGGTATCATCAAAATCATCACGTGGCAGAGAGGAGTCTGCAAAATCCTCCAGTTCAGGGAGAGTCCAAACCTACATCTATTGGGGGCTTCTTTGGCATACTGGGGCGGTGCTTGGTACAGAGGTCACAATTATTTTCTTTCTCCTTATGATTGAAGCCCCAGTATCTAGAATGTTGGTAGACTCTACCTCAGCGAAAGGTTGTCTATTCATCATTGTTTCCAATTAAGGGGACCCTGCGAGAAGATGCCATTGGAGTGATTGGGAGACCAGCAGATACTTGCATGCTGATTTGCTAGATGGCCAGCTTTGTCACCTCCATTTTCTCATGTAGCTAGGCCATCAGAAGGGTTGGAACATGAGGAGGTGCCTTGGGCACCTAGACTCCCTCTTTCTCTTTTTCTTTACTTACACTTGCTTCAGTTTCCATGGTAGACGAAGAAGGTTTGGTGCCAGCTAAAGAGGGAATGGTGTTCTTAACCATTGATTTCTTTCAGGTGCTCTTGGGGCACAACCAAGAAAAGTATCTGTGACTTCCCTCTATGATGGGGTGGCATACCCCTTCAATTGTTAAATCCTTAGGAGTGGCCCAATCCACTGGAGGGAGGTCTAATTTATCAAGCCCCTATTCTTTGTATGCTAGAGCCTCCAGTGGCTTGCCATCTTTGAAACCCTTTAGGAAAGTTTGAAGGTCCAGTGCTTCCATGAGCCCTTTTCTCATCCTTGTATGTTGTCGGGCACAAAGGTCAAAACTATCCTGGCAGTTTGACCAGAAGTCTTCAATATCCTCTTTATGTAGTGGGGACACCCGAGGTAGTTTTGTGGCAATTTTTTCGCAGGGATCATAGTTTCTCCAGGCATTATTGAATTAAACCAACCCCAAGCTCTTTAATTCATTGTCTGCCTCCCGAGCTGTGGTGAGGCTACATGTATAATTTCCACAAGAGAAAGGGAATGGGACATTGACAACCTTCTTCAATGTGAAGAAGGCGTGCAGATCCATCGTCTACCTGCAAAACTCCAAGAGAATAATTCTATCCTGACAATATCGAGGAAGAAGATAGGGCTTCCCATTGAAGCATGTCACCCTAATGTAGGTGTGATGTCAGAACTGAATAAAATACCAGCCATAGGAGTTGACCAGAGTCATTTCCACCTACGAGAGGTAGTACCCAAAATCCTGAGTAAGTGTTAGAATGTTGTGGTAAATGAAGGCATCATTTACCTGGCAGAATTTTGAGAAACTAAGCTCCAACTACAGTTGGGGATAATGATCCCATGGTGTGACTTGCCCCAAGCCATTCTCAAGTTCCCTAGCTATTCCCAAACCTTGAAAAGTGAGCCTTTGTTGTACTAATGCCCACAGTACATATGATGTCATGTAAAATTTGGAATTCTCAATGACGATCCTCATTTGTGTATCCACATGGTTAGATATAATAGTCGCCCAGTTGAAAGTCTTGTTGTGTGTTGTGATGCAATACAAGAAATAATACATCCACACCAAGAACTCCTGGGCATGGGGCCATCCAAACATCTTGCATAAAAATATCATGCCCGCTTGAATGGGCTCCTTGGCTCCTTTAAATCCCTGTGGGGAATTTCTAACTTCATTCTCTTGTGGTCTCGCTTTGGAGACTTCAACCACTAACTGTTGAGGTGTTGCTGGGAAATGATTTCAGCTTCACCAAATTCTTCCAATGATTTGGCCCTAGTGATGATGGCAGACCCTTTGAACTGAGGAATTCCTAACTGGGAACCAAAGGTGGGAGCATCCAATGTGACAATTATGGTGGGATATTGTAGTGGCCAGGGATCTAGAAGTAGGACTAAGTGAGTGGATGCATTGTATATTGTTGCTAGCTACCCCATTAGTTCTTGTGACTGCACTGCACATGGAAATTTTGTGGCCTTTATGATGCCAGAGGCAGCTAAGAAAGTGGCCATTTTGTCTCCTTTGTCCTTTAACTTGTAAATGGCCTGGATTAAAATTTGCAATTCGGCACAAGTCCTAGGATCCGTATCTATTATTTCATAAACTTTGGATTCCACCTTGGACCCTACAATACCTCCAGCCTTTGGATACTTGGAGGTTAAATGCAAATTTGCTAACATTCTTTCAATCTTTGACTTTGTAGCTGCCCGAGTAGAGGTGGTGGGTAGTTCCGAACTATTAGGAGGGGAAAAATTGTAAAACATTTTCAATCAATCTATTTGCAACCTCCAAGACTAGAGAACTGTCAGGACATATATAAACATAAATTACAACACTGAGAGATTCTTCACCAACCCAGATCTGTCAAACAAGCATTAGTACATATATCAAAAGTTCTAGAGCATCTACAATGAACATGACTTAGCATTCTGGAGCGTGCTAACAAGGTGGCAAGGAGAAGTAGAAGACAAGGTCCTGCTGGAGGTCCAAAGTCTAGACAAACTAGCCATTGATGATGTGACTGGCAACAAGCTATACTTTGGTCGATGTGCATTGGCACATGGTAAGATGGCAGGCAACGTAAAGATATTTATGGAGACAAGTGGGCTGACATGGGGGAATTTATTTCCAGATAGGACATGGTTTGAATTCTCACTCATGGGAAATTAAACCTACCATAAATGTGATGAGATAGAGGAGAGAGAAAGCTGCCATGGTTTGAACTAGGGAGGTGTCGAGTTTGAACCATGGTGACTCTGTCTCGATGAGCTTAGCCTTATTAGGTGAAAATGCATGATAGATTATGAAGAACTCAAGAGCTCTGAGGGATATATAGAACATATATACATAAAATATAGGAGGGCCAAGGGCTAAAGTATATATACATGAAATATACAAAAATATAAACCATTCACAGTATAGACAAAAAAAACACAATGTACAATAGCTAACCTAGAGAAAAATACAAAATGTAGATTAACTTATAGCTACACAAAGGGAAAACAATCCTCTGGCAAAGACAACCCACCAATGGGTGGCAAACCAAAATCAAGAAACACAAAAACCAAAAACCAAAAAAACCAAAAACCAAAACCAAAAACAAAAAAATGAAGGTAGGAACCAGAAGACCTACCTAGGAATCTAAAGAATAGCAAAGAGAGGAGGCACTAGGACCACTCTGCAATAGCTTCAACCTCCAATGCTCACAAATAGCTACCAAAAATCAACTTGTAGTTATCCACTAAGCTTAGAGTAATTTGCACTTAATCATACTCAAATCACCAAGGAATCACTCTGAAAAGCTCGAAGTGTTTTTAATCGTGGTAACTATGAAAGTGACATGTAATTTTTATTTATACCATGGTAAAATCCAAGTTACCCTCTTTCCTGCAAACTTTGGAACAAGCGATCCTCTGGACTTTGGGCCTGGGGATTCTGAGCAACCATGTCTCCTTACAAGAAGGAGACATCATGGTAGAGAATCTCAGAGTCTAGAATTTTCTCTAGAAAGGAAAAAACCAACTCCAGGACCGGGTCTCGGAGATACGAAAGACAAAAAGAAAAATAAAGAAAGCCTCACGGAAAGGAAAACCCAAAGAAGAAAACAAAAAGAAACAAAGGAAAAGAAAACAAGGCAAGAGCCAAAAGAAAAAAGAGAGGACCCAACATTTTGCACACAAAATGTAGGGACAGGTATGCAGGGCATAACAGATTCCTATTTCTGTAAGGCCTTTAGTTGACCATGCTTTCCTATACTTCTTGAATATTTTAAATAACTATTAGTAATAACTGAGATGGGGGTGAATCAGTGGCCTCAAAATATTCCAATTAATCAACCCAAAAACTTAGTACAACAATATTAAGCCTCTAGTTATCTTCAGTCCTATAAGATGAATGCCTTAAAATAGACTTATCAAATTACTATTGCTCAGAATGCTTTGTTAAACCTTATTGTTTATGTTTAACAAATATTAGTCTTTCAATTTACCAAAAAATAGTAAATTACTTAGACTATACCGATCAATCTAGATTAACTATGTGTAATGCAAAACACTAAAGTAATGACTTATAAACACATTGAAACATGGATTTTTAATGTGGAAACCTTGTTAAGGGAAAAAAAACTTGGGACTATTAACCCAAAATTTTCACTCTTTTGAAGTGAGCTCGGTGATGAGCCAACCTTGTCAAAGGTTACAAACACATTGTTAAGTGTGACCTTGTTAGAGGATTTAAAATATTAGTTTGTCACTTAATATTGGACATTTCTATGCTACCTTCCTTGTCCAAAATATTATGGTTTGTCAAATGGTATCTAGCATCTGATGCTATCTTGATGATCAAACTTTGTGATACTCCATGTGATATATCTCAATATAGAAAGGACCTTTGAATCCTACTCAGTTAAGAGACTTTCTAAATCAATGGTTAAACTGAAACAGTATGACCTGTTCACATATACAACTTATAATTGTATATTTTCAGATCTATTGTAAGCTCATTTAAACTAGTCTGATCAATATATCTTATCAATACCTTTACTCCAATCTTTTTTCTTCTCAGTGATGCTATGCTCTGTTGCTCGGTGTCCACAAAAATATTTAACTCTTTTCTTAGCTTGATTGATCAGGACTGTATGAAGTTTTTCTTCATCAATTTCTCTCTAGTATCCTCTTTTTCATTCACTCCCCTTAATTTGTAATGAATTAAGTTGTCTCTTTATAGACATTATATCATCAATTCTAGGTTCTTGATTTTCTTGATCTTGGCGTCATCCACAATCTTATCCAATCTGATTTAAAGAAAAACTCATGTTTTATCTCGCAAAGATCTTCTTGCCAACTGGAAAAAACAAATTTAAATCCTTTACCTATCTCTGGCTTTATCTTGTTGATTAAAAAAATGATAACTATCAATTAAGTCTATATTTAACTCTACCAGCTAGATATATTTTTCATTTCTGAACTCTAGTAAACTTTGGTGTTTTAACTCTTTGATAGCTTCAGTCAACACTCTAGTTCTCCTCCACTTCTCTATCAAGGTTGTTTGTCCTTCAGGTTACACTATGATTCTATCCATTGTGTATGCTTGTGATTCTGCTCGTCAGTAATGCTCATCAGGTTTCTTTCTCAGGCATCACAGTGACTTAACTTTCGATTAACTCTCTCTGTTGGGTTCCACTAGCCGTCAGTGTTTGAAGTCACATCGTGAATGGTTGTGGAGAAGAGCCCCAAAATATGTCAAAAAGGACTCTCTAGGGATCCAAAACACCCCTACTCACATACAATCTAGGGCTCTACTAAAGAGTTCCCAAAACCCACATTCACAAGACTAGGTCTTCCACTAGTCTTCAACACCCAAAAGGGCAAAAATAGGACACAACTAGAACTGAGTAATCCAGGGATGGAACAAGGGTTCTATAAAATTTAGATCATCATATGTGGTGAAATAAGACACAAATCCACCATTGAGTTGTTACTGAGATCAATTTTGGATACCAATCCCACCATAGGGCTACAAGGAGAAAATATGGATTCCTAAGGGAAAATTACTTGGAACTCCACCACAAAAAGTTTTAACTACCCCAAAAGTCTCAAATCCACATTAAAACAACACCCACCAAGCTAGGGTTCTTGACCAATCCCCTAACTCTTGCTATCCTCAAATCTCTCCTAGGCCTAATAGGGCTAATAGGCTACTTTTCAAAGAAACTACTAGAATCTCAACTCAATTTATTATCCCACTAATTGGGAAACTTGTAGGATCATACCAAACATATAAATCAAAGGATTCAGACTTTCATTCCACCCCTGGCCCAAGTTGTGCCTCAAAAACTCAAAATTGGACAGTCACATACGGATGTCTGCCCCAAAGATTCAATCATCTCTCTCTTCACCAACTACCTCCTCCTCTAAGACCTCAAAAATATTAAATTACATCCTCCCCCTTACTCTCCCCAAAGGCTTAGAATTTTCCCATGGTGGAGTCTCTGGGAAAGGGGATTTTGGTGTCAAAACACTAGTTAGGGCCTTTCACAGACCAATGAGAAATCAAAAATAGATATATCTCAATCCCCTACACTTGAAGACTTCAAACCAAATATAAAATCCAACTAAGACACTGCATCAACTTTTCCCTCCCTTCAATGGTGCATTGGGATCCATACAAGGTCGTACAACTCTGAAAATTAGTTAAGAATACAAAAAATAGTTTAGATTTTATTGATTTTAATTCAAAAAATTTACAAATTGTTCACTCCAACCATGGAGAGAGGTTTTTACTCCATTACATATCATTCCCAAGTGGTTCCAACTGAAAAAGGTGGTTGTGAATGTTGGGATTCAAAAGTTGCCACTTTTTGCAAAAGTTGCACTTAGCAACTTTGACAACTTTTAAAAACTTTTTGCAAAAGTTGTCAAAACTAACTAAAATTATAAAGTTAAGTGTTTTAACTACATATGGGATCTTAGAAGGCCTAAAATTACATTCCTACCCTTCCATGGGTCCCCTAGATTATTCTATTCTATTCTCCCTAGATTATTCTATTCTATTCTACCCAAATTGTCTAATTTGACTAAGGTGGACAACCAAGTTTATAACATCACTTAGTGTCCCCTTGTCTTACATCTTAGGAATTAATGGAGAACATTGGATCTAAGATCCAATCATAACCATAACCCTACTTTTTTGGGTCCACTGATTTTTGTTCCATGGATGAACTTGAGGGTGCTCCTGCACCATACTCATGGGGTGCATTGATCTCAAGTCCTCTTGAGTTGAGGTCTTCTAAACTCGAGTCATGCTTCTAAATTTCTTGCTCATCCATCCATACAGATTCCTCCTTAGGACTATCCTTCCATTTGACCAATTATTTCTTGTAAACACTCTTTCTTGTCTATTTGATGATCTTGGTGTCTAAAATCTTCTCAAGCCTCTTTGGTGCATGAGAGGGTAGATTGGTAACATCTTCTTCAAGTTCTTCCACCTGTACTTTAGAACCTACATTTACATCACCTTTATATGGGGTTAGATCACAAATATTGAATATAGGAGAGATGCCAAGGTGTGAAGGTAATTCAAGCTCATATACATTCAACCCATGTTTCTTCAAGGCCAAATAGGGTCCTACTTTCTTCATGAGTAGTTCGGTGCATTTTCCTTTAGGTAATCTCTCCTTCTTGAGATATTCCCACACCATGTCTCCCACCTACAAATGAACATCTCTTATATTCTTGTCTTTGGATTTTTTATACTTGTCTGGGCTCTTCTAAATTGCCAATCTTACTAAATAATGAATTTATTTCATACTCTCTACAAACTCTTCTCCATGAGCACTGACTGGAGTGGTTTGTGGTAACTCTTTGAGTTCCAAGATACCTTTTGGACTTTGCCCATACACAATTTGAAAGGGACTCTTCCCTATACTTCTATTGACTGAGTCATTAAAATAAAATTCTACTTGGGGTAGGACTGCATCCCACTTGTCTTCTTATTGTTTGGTCAAACATCGAAGTAGATTTCCAAGTAATTTTTTTACCACTCGTGTTTTCCCATCTATTTGTGGATGGTAGGCAGAACTAAAGCTTAAATTGGTCCCTAAAATTTTCCACAAGGTTCTCCAAAAGTGACGAATAAACTTCACATGTCTATCAGAGAGAATGGTTTGAGGTAAGCCATGAATCCTCACTATTTCCTTGAAGAACTAACTTGCAATTGTTGATGCATCATTAGTAATTTTACAAAGGATAAAGTGGGCCATTTTACTAAAACTTTCCACTACAACATAGATTCTATCATATCCCTTTTGTGTTCTAGGCAATCCCATCACAAAGTCCATGCTACAACTCTCCCAAGGTCTTGAGGGAATAGGTAGAGTTTGGTATAGTCTTGCATTTGTGGATGTACCCTTGGCCCTTTGACAGATTGTTCATGTCTCTACAATATTCCTTACTTCAGTTTGATGTTTAGGCCAATAATAGATCCTTCTGACCTATTCCAATGTTTTGTCCAAACCAAAATGTCCTCCCATGTTGCCTGCATGTTTTTCTCTAATGATGTTCTCCCTCATTGAACACTTTGGAATGCATAATTGGTCTCTCTTGAACAAGGGTCCATTTTGTATCAAATATTCTGCATACTCCACATGGTAAGCCTCTGAAAAGTCAGAACACACCTTATAAATATCTCTGAAATCATCATCATCCTTATACATGTCCTTCAATGAATCAATCCCTACACTTTGGAGTTGGATTTGTTGCACAACTAAAGATCTCCAACTCAATGCATCTACCACCTTATTGGCAAATCCATTTTTATGCTTGATTGAGAAGGTGTAGGCTTGTATTGATTCTACCCACTTCATGTGTTTGTAGCTTAATTTCTCTTGACTATTTAGGAGACTTAAGGCTTCGTTGTCTATGAAGAGAACAAATTCTTTTGGAAGGAGGTATTACCTCCATTTCTTTAATGACTGAACTAATGCATATAGTTCCAAGTCATAAGAGGACTATTTCCTCTTTGATTCATTAATTTTCTCACTAAAAAAGGCTATAGGCCTCCCTTCTTGGCTTAAGATAGCCCCAATAGCTAGGTTAGAAGCATCACATTCAATAGTAAATATCTTTTGAAAATCAGGAAAGAATAAGATAGGATTTTCCATTACCTTCTTTTTCAGCATTTGGAAGGCTTCTTCTGCATCTTTGTTCAACACAAACTTGCACTTCTATCCTCCTTTGATGGTTTCAAGGATAGGAGCACACAACTGACTGAAACTCCTAAATTTTCTGTAAAAAGATATCAGCCCATGAAAAATCCTGACTTCTGTCATTGTCCTAGGAGAAGGCCAATTCAAAATGGCTTCTACCTTCTTAGGGTCCATCTTGATGTTCCATCTTGAGGCTACAAATCCCAAATACATGATTTCTTCCTGCATAAAAACACATTTCTTCAAATTTATGGAAAGCTTCTCTTCATGCAATCTCTTTAGGACCAAATTAAGATGTTCCAAATGTTCCTCCTTACTTTTACTAAAGATAGGGATGTCATCAAGGTATACTATGAAAAATTTCCCAAGAAATGGTTTAAGAACCTCATTCATGAGCCTGATGAATGTTCTAGGGGCATTGGATAGGCCAAAGGGCATCACCCTCCACTCATAAAAGACTTCATTGGTCTTAAATAAAAATTTCCACTCATCTCCAGCCCTAATCCTAATTTGGTGGTAGTCACTCTTCAAATCCACCTTAGAATAGTACCTTGTACCTCCTAAGTGATCCAATAGATCCTCTATCCTAGGCATAGGAAACCTATACCTAATTGTGATTATGTTTATAGCTCTAGAATCAGTGTACAACTGTGAGACCTACATTAGACTGTTATAGTTTTACTATTTTGTTCTCATGCTTTCAGTAGTTTATGTTTTGACATACTTTGACTATCAGAGAGACTTTTTATACATTTGAAGATCAGTGGAATCCTGTGTCATATATTCAGCACCTGATTTTGTAATCAGGGTACCTTTGAGATGTTTATGTTCTAATTTAGTTTCAGCTTATGTTGATGTCTTATATGGATCTAAATGTATGAATGCAATATGATGAAAATGGTTTAGGAAACCAATGCTAGGATATTTCAATTCTAAATGCAATGTGGTTTATATGCTTACATATATTATTGACATTATGTTGTGTTTCATATCAGGTCGTTTTGGATCTACTGATGTGTGCATTAAGTGTGCAAGAAGAGTTGACCATGGATCTAAATCGGGGACCCAGTACTGGAACCTATGTAAATACCTATGCTTTCCAAGGTCCTGTCTATATAAACAGACATGGACCTCATTGTTATGTGTTTATTTCATGAACGTGGTTTGCATGTATGTTATTAAATTAGTAAATGTTCATGTTATTAAGTCATGTCTAATGTTTTAATTTAATGTGCCAAATTTGGCAAATGTTGTAATTTAATTATGGACATGGCCAGTAAAAGGGAAACCAAGGTAAGCCAAGGGTTAATTAAGGTCATCTAGGAGTAGTACCCAAGCTTACCCCAGGGTTAGAAGTTTCTAGAATTTCTTTGACTTAGAATTTCGTAGGTTAACTTCAGGGTAAGTTTTTGAGGGTCTTTTGGGCTCCTAGGGGTAACCGGGGTCAGTTTTAGTCACCCAACTTGGTACCCTATGGGTTAGGGGTCATTTTCTATCATTAATGAGCCTCTAAACTCATTTATTACTCCCTTTAAGTGTCATTTTCATCTTTGGGCGAATTTGGAAGAGGAGTGTGACTTTGGTTAACCTCACTATCTCTTCTACCCATGTTTCATTTGACTTCACCCTTGGAGGGTTAGGAAGTGGTTTAGTTAGGATTGGTTAGAGTTACCTTACCCTTAGGTTAAGCCTTGCTCATGTTGGAGGTTTTACTATTTAGGGAAGATTTTAGGATGAGTTGAGTGTTCACCCACTCTCTACCCTTAGAGATAGAATTCAGTTTGAAGGAGCTTTCGGAGAAGGAGCTTAGGAAGGATAGCTCAACACCATTCCTCTTTACACCATAGCTTGGATCAAGGTTGGAATTATTTTAAAGTTAATCTCTTGTGTTTTTATGTGTTCTTGATCTCAAGGACTCCATTAATGGAGTCTTATGGTTTTCTTGAAGCTTTTATTTTTTTTGTTGAAATTTTTTTTATTTGTTTCTCAATGTCTTTACTATGTGTTTGATTTTGAATGGGCCTTCAAGGTACACTCACCCTTGGGAGGGAAGAGTAGCCTTGGAGGGGTAGTTGGAAATGATTCTTGTTAAGTGTAGAATCTCCCATGTGAGGAGGGATAAACTTGGGATAACATAATACCCATGAAGCCAAAATGGGCCTGAGGACATTTAGGAGGTATAAGGAGGTTATTCAGGATAGCATCTTGTAAAGATGTTCTTTATCAAGTCCATGTGAGGCTTGTGTATTCTATGTATTCTTGGATTTCTCCTTTAGTGAGGTCTACCACTACCCCTATTTCTGGAATGTCTCTTGGAGATACTTCCTCTTGTTCATCCTGATGTTGGGAAGTTTTATTGTGTTTAAGTCTCCCTTTTTCTTCCCTGCTTGTTGGATATATTCTGTTTGTGACCCATTCCAGATTGGATCCCCAAGCTCGGGGGTGGCCTTGTAAAGGCCTAGGTTGGGAGGTGAGCCTCCATGGTCAACTTCAACATGTATCAGGTTCTTGATGGGATAACAAAGATGATTAATACCCTTATGAGGGAGACGAGGAAGACTGGAAAAAAAACTCCATTGTAATATGTCCTATCACCATATCTGAAGTTTGTGTAAAGTCAAAATCTGAGATTGATTGTAACCCTTATTGTCTAAGATTCTCATTATTGTAAATTTTTTTTAAAGATTTGTAATGTTATATGAAAGCTTATTATTGTTAGGAAATTTTATCATCATTATTGTGTTGTTTTGAGGAAAGTGGTTGCTATAAGGAACTCCCTATATATTGTTTTAAATTGCTTATAAAAGAAGAGGTAAATTTTAATATCTCGTAATCTTTTCTATCAGAAAATCTCTATGCTCCATTCTTGTTGGATAGTTTTTAATTCAAAATGCCCATTTTAAATGTTGAAATACTTAGAATTACATTTTCCTACTTTAAGATATATAAGAATATATATAGATATGAAATTAAGTGTTAGCTTTAATTAATGCATGAATTTTATGATCTTAAGAGTAAAATATATTTCATTATAAACTCTTAGTAAATTCTGGAAATAAAAATAAAAATAAAAATATAAAGTTTAAATTTAAGATTTTTCTTCCACCAAGTTGTGTAGATTAATTTTTAACTGCAATGATCAAATAAAATTTCTCTATATAGTCACTGTTTTAGAAAATACAGTCATAATCACACCAGTATATTATTTTTATTTATTTATTACTATTTCTTTTTAAGATTAACTAGTATATTCTAACTTTATTTATTTCTTTGATATTACTAATGCACTGTTTTTTAAAAAAAAGAAAAGGGATTAAACTTATGTTTTACCGCCGAAGGCCGAATTGAAAAATTTTAAATAAAAAAAAGAAAAATTATTCTTGGGTGGGAAGGCCGAAGCCCTACCCAACCCGCGGCCTGCACATCAACGGGTGGCTCGGCAGGGAGGGCCGAACCCTACCCCGCTGCCCCTCTATGTAAAGAGTGGGGCGGGGAGGGCCGACCACCCCCGTTGGCCTCCTCTCCACACCGCTTCCCCCCTTTACCCTCGCCACCACCGTGGTGGGTGGTGGCACCGCCACTGCGACCACCATCCCACTCGCCTCCCCTTCCATCGCCGCCGTAAAACCGCCGCCGCCCTCTGCATTTTTTTTTCTTCCCCCATCCTCAGCGATTTTTCATTTAGGGTTTTATTTTTTTTGGTTTGGTTATGATATTAGATTAGAATATTTTATATTAATATAAATTAAATTTAGATTTGTTTTTACATTAATATGTAAGATTTTAATTATATATATTGACTTAATAATTGATTAGATTAGAATTAATTTATTAATTCTTTTATTGGATGTAGATTATAAAATAATGATTTTAAAAAGAAAATTGTTTAAAGAATAGTTTTAAAATTAAGCTTTTGTTTAATTTATAGATTAAATAGATAGTTATTCTTCTAACTTTAAGCTAAGTTTATTTAAGTGGAATAGCATCATTTAAAGTATAGTTTTTCCTTGATGTTAGACTATTGCATAGGGGTAATTTTAATTAGTATTTAAACTTGAAAGTTAAAATTATTTAATTAGTTAAATACCATTAGTTTATTAGTTTTCTCTTAAATGTTAATTAAATTATGAAGGGAATCTGGTTAATTTAAGTTACTCCTAAAGCAATACTTAATCGTAGATTTATTTCAAAATCTAGATATCGTTTTATCGATAAGGGGGTCATAACAACCCCTTATCTTCACGATATACTTCTTTTAAAGGTATAATCGCTACCTGTGACCAGCGTCGTGTATGGTTGACTTTTGGTCAACCATGGTCAAACTACCTCCGATCATCCCAATTTTTATCTTAGATGTTCCCTGTACCCGTTGGACCCTAGGATTTTAGTTTCATGTCTTACGGAGATAGTTGACTTTTTGGTCAACATGGGTTGACTTTCTAGTCAACAACCTCATTTTGCACACCTATGACCTCATTAGAGGTTGGTAGTCTCTTGTCTTGTCTCTTCTCTTATTTTGGGGGAATAGTTGACTTTTGGTCAACTCTAGTTGACTTTTGGTCAACTGCCTCAGTTTACGTGTAGATCCATTTTAGAGCTATAGTCACCCCTTAGGATAGCTGCAAAAGATATTCCTCTCCTTGAGACCCTTTTTGGCTTCATTGTCCCTTTGCACCATTTTGTGTGCATGTGTTTCCCTTGTGTTTGTTTTAGTATCCCACTTTTAGTGCCTTTTTAAAATTTTTGTTCGTGTGTTTTTGCCCAACTTTTTGGCATGACATTTTGGTATCAGAACCATGTTTAGCAACATTGGGAACCTAACCCACTATGTTATCACTAAATTTTGTCTTGCATGTGTAGGATTCCACCTATCACTCGTCAAGCCCGTCAACAAGGGCGTGGTCAGTGACGTATCCCCGCAGCACATGTGGAGGTATAACCTGAGGTAGAGGATCGTAGGAGGTATCAGAGTCCACCTCCTGAACCCCCTCCCAATCCTAATGCAGCACTTTTTTTGGCCTTTCAAAACCTGGCCAGACTCATACTTGACCGCATGCCACCTGTTAATCAGGAAAGAGAAAGAAGTAGGAGCCCAGCTCCTAGAGCAGGGGGAAATCAGATAGATCGGGAAGATGAGTCCATCGCTGTACCAGGTGGTGTTCCTAGGGGAGGTGCACAAAGACTCTATAGGGCACCCCCTGATATTGGAAATCAGATTATAGAATTGATGAGGCTTAAACTGCCTCCCTTCACAGGAGAAGCAGGTGGGGCAGGAGCTGAGGCTTGGCTTTTGAGCCTAGAGAGGTGCTTTGGGCTGCAAAACTATGGCAGCAACCTTAAGGCACGGTTCGCAATCCTTTTTCTCAGAGACAGAGCCTCCACTTGGTGGAGGCATGAGGAGACCAAGGGTCTCATTGACATCAATACCCTATCTAGGGGGCTTTCCTCGAGCTCTTCAAAGAGTGGTATATTTCTGAGCAGTTCAAACAGCACCATATAGACGAGTTCCATGACCTTCGGCAACGAGGTCTTTCAATAGCCCAGTATGAGGGCAAGTTTCTCGATCTCCTACCCTATGTTGAATACATGGGAGACGAGAAGCTACAGGTGAACAGGTTCATCAAGGGATTAAATCCCGTAATTTCAGATAGAGTACACATGGTACCTTCAGGGAACTTGAGGTTGATAGTAGACAGGGCCTTAGTGGCCGAAGAGATAGTCCGGGGCCCACAGAACTATAGGGATGGTTCTTAGAACCACAATACCTCATCTCAGGGCTCAGGATATCAGAAGAACTCATGGAAAGGGAATCAGAAGAACTCTTTTGGGGCATATAGGGCCCCACAGCAGTAGCAGCAACAACAGCAACCACAACAGTCACAACAGAACTAGCGACAGAGGGCACCTTAGGTTCAGCAGGGTTCCAAGTCCAAGCAATGGTAGTCTTAGGGTCCTAAGAAGGACCAAAGATCTCAGGCACCTGTTACCCCTCCAACACGAACTCAGAAGTCCTCTAAGGGAGGTTATAGAAGTTCATCTAGGGCTGTAGGCTCATAGTATTCTAGGCCTCCTGTCGTTCAGGTTTAGTCACAAGGGCCATGTTACACATGTGGTGCCATGGGGCACTTAGCTAGAGAATGACCATAGGGTGGTAGTTAGCGTATGGCAGTTTCAGAACCTACAGTAGGGGACAGGGGAAATCCCACATGGTTTTTGCAGCAGTGGACAATCATCAGGCAGAGCACTAGGCTACCATTATTGAGGCCTCAGGTAAGATCAGAGGTAGTGATGTTACTATTCTTTTTGATACAGGAGCCACTGACTCCTTTATTTCTCCCTCAGTTCTGGAACATTGCAGGCTAGTGGCAACTAGACAAGAGGTTAGTTGGGAAGTAGAGTTAGCTTCAGGAGCTAGAGTTTCTGTAACCTCAATTGTTAGCAATTGCCTAATCTAGATTGGTAGGATGAACACCATAGCTAATCTCAGAGTTACTCCCCTTGGATCTTATGGTCTAGTTCTTGGCACGTATTGGCTAAGTGCCCACAGAGCCAAGATAGATTGTTGTAAGAAGAGGATCGAATGTTTGGATGATGATGGTACATATATAGTTATTACTGGAGTTCATAGGCCTATATCCCTCTATGTGATATCCACCATGCAGCTTAAGCGATGCTTGTGGAAGGGATGCCAGTTGTATGCCATCACCATCAGCGATAGGGAAGAAGAGACAGAGAAGGAAACTTCTCTTGATGACTTCCCCATTCTTCAAGAGTTTGCATATGTGTTTCCATTAGAGCTACCTGGTATGCCTCCTCATACGACAGTAGACTTTCACACTGATCTCGTACTAGGAGCTGAGCCAGTTTCCAGAGCACCTTATAGGATGACCACTAATGAGCTTAATGAGCTCAAGATAAATCTTGAGGAGATGTTAGAGAAAGGACACATTCTTCCTAGTGTTTCTCCTTGGGGTGCACCAATTATCTTCGTGAAGAAGAAAGATGGCTCTCTTAGGTTGTGCATGGATTATCGACAGTTGAACAAGGTGACCATCAAGAATCAGTATCCACTTCCTAGGATCGATGACTTGTTCGATCAGTTGCAAGGTGCCTGAGTCTTCTCAAAGATAGACCTCAAATCAGGTTACCATTAGTTGAGGATCATGGATAGTGATATTCACAAGACTGCATTCCGCACTAGATATGGCCACTATGAATTCACTGTGGTTCCATTCAGTCTTACGAATGCTCTAGCTATGTTCATGAGTCTTATGAATGGAGTATTTCAAACCTTCCTTGACAAGTTTGTAGTTGTGTTTCTCAATGACATCTTGATATATTCCAAGAATGAGAAAGAGCACGAGGAACACTTGAGGCAAGTTTTGCAGTGTCTTAGAGACAATCAGTTGTATGGCAGCTTGTCAAAGTGTGCTTTCTTCAGAGCAGAGGTCAAGTACCTTGGCCATGTTATTTCAGGCAATGGGATCTCAGTAGACCCATCGAAGATTGATGCCATCATGGATTGGCTAGCACCTACCACTGTGACCAAAGTTGGGAGTTTCATGGGTTTAGCCAGTTACTATAGACGGTTTGTTAATGGGTTCTCTTCGGTAGCACACCCCATTACCTCTCTTCAGCGAAAGGGAAAGAAGTTCGAGTGGACTAAAAAGTGTGATAAGGCTTTTTAGGAACTCAAGAGAGCACTCACCAGTGCACCCATTTTAGCTATACCAGAACCTTCAACAGACTTTATGGTATGCACAGACGCTTCCTTGGATGGTTTAGGAGCAGTTCTTATGCAAGGTGGGTGAGCTATAGCCTGTGAGTCTAGGAAACTAAAGACTCACAAGCTCAACTACCCTACCCATGACCTTGAGCTCACAGCAGTGGTGCATGCTTTAGTCAAATGGTGACACTTTCTCTTAGGACATCGGTTTGAACATCATTCAGACCATCAGAGTCTTCAGTACATCTTCACTCAGCCAAACCTTAATGCTAGGCAGAGACGATGGATGGAGTTCTTATGTGAATATGATTTTGATGTCCATTACATCAAAGGGAAAGAGAACGTGGTCTCAGATGCCTTGAGTAGGAGACAACATGAGCTTTCTTCTATGTCTATTGGCACAGATTTGAGAGGTCACATCCTTCATCACTTACAAGAGGATGAGATGTACATAGATATTTGTGAGTTGATTCGATCTCAGAGACCCCTTGAGGGGAAGTTTTTAGAGTATGTCTTGGAGTCCGATGGACTATTGCATCATAGGGGACGTATCTATATACCTTCTTCCGATGGATTGCGTGAATTTGTGATGCTTGAGGCTCATAGGGCCCCTTATGGAGCACATCCCAGGGTTAAGAAGATGCATGCCGACTTGAGGCAACTATATCATTGGCCAGGCATGAGGTTGCAGATTGCAGAGATGGTAGCTAGATGCCTAGAGTGCCAAAGGGTGAAGGCAGAACACCATCATCTAGGTGGTCTTCTTCAGCCTCATGAGGTACCAGTATGGAAATGGGACACCATATCTATGGATTTCATAGTAGGTCTTCCTATGTCTTCTCATCGTCATAATTCCATCATGGTGACAGTCGACAAGTTGACTAAGGTGGCTCACTTTTCACCTGTGTGTACTACCTTTACCGCACTAGCAGTGGCACAAGTGTTCTTACGAGATATAGTTAGACTTCATGGTGTACCTTGTAAGATCATCTCAAATAGAGATTCTCTCTTCACTTCATCCTTTTGGAGAGAACTTCAGGCAGCTATGGGCACTAGACTCAACTTCAGTATGGCTTATCATCCTGAGATAGATGGACAGGCCGAAAGGGTCAATCAAGTGTTAGAGGAAATTCTTCACATGTATGTCATGGACCATCAGACCCGGTGGGAAGAATACCTACACCTAGTGGAGTTTTCCTATAACAACGGGCACCAAACTTCCTTGGGTATGCCTCCCTACCAGGCTCTTTATGGTAGAC
>MU225132.1:1786314-1802788 GCA_018584345.1 Thuja plicata | reverse complement strand
TAAATACCATTAGTTTATTAGTTTTCTCTTAAATGTTAATTAAATTAAATTATTAAGGGAATTCGGTTAATTTAAGTTACTCCTAAAGCAATACTTAATCGTAGATTTATTTCAAAACCCAGATATCATTTTATCGATAAGGGGGTCATAACAACCCCTTATCTTCACGATATACTTCTTTTAAGGGTATAATCGCTACCTATGACCAGCGTCGTGCATGGTTGACTTTTGGTCAACTGTGGTGAAACTTCCTCCGATCATCCCAATTTTTATCTCAAATGTTCCATGTACCCGTTGGACCCTAGGATTTTAGTTTCATGTCTTACGGAGACAGTTGACTTTTTGGTCAACATGGGTTGATTTTCTAGTCAACTGCCTCATTTTGCGCACCTATGACCTCATTAGAGGTTGGTAGTCTCTTCTCTTATTTTGGGGAATAGTTGACTTTTGGTCAACTCTAGTTGACTTTTAGTCAACTGCGTTAGTTTACGTGCAGATCCATTTTAGAGCTATAGTCATCCCTTAGGATAGCTGTGAAAGTTATTCCTCTCCTTGAGACCCTTTCTGGCTTCACTGTCCCTTTGCACCATTTTGCGTGCATGTGTTTCCCTTGTGTTTGTTTTAGTATCCCATTTTTAGTGCATTTTTAAAAAATTTGTTCATGTGTTTTTGCCCAACTTTTGGGCATGACAACAATCTCCATGTGCCTTCTTTCTTAGGGGCCAAAAGAGTTGGTACTGCACAAGGACTGAGACTGTTTGTAATCAAACCCTTATCCAAGAGTTCTTGAATTTGTCTTGCGATCTCTTTGTTTTGTTAAAGGGTTAACTTGTATGTTGCCTTATTGGGAAAGGTTTCTCCTGGAATCAAGTCTATGTTGTGACTTATGTCTCTGATTGGGGGCAACTCATTTGGTAAATCTTTGGTCACAATGTCTTTATACTGATCAAGTAGGTCTGTAACTTCTTTAGGTCCTACTCTCCATGGGGGTTCTACTTCTTTCTCAACCTTCTTAGGTCTATCATCTTTAGGAAAAATGACTAATCCATAGCATGGAGTATTTTCTTCTTTCAAAGTTTTCAAAAACTCTTTCTCTCCTACAAAAAAAAATTTTGAATCCTTTTGTTCTTCTGAAAAATTATATAGTGGAAAGAATGTTACCTTTTCCCTTTTGTGATTGATGGTGTAGGTGTTTAGTACCCATCATGGTGAGCCTCCACATCATACTGGCATGGTCTCCCAAGTAGAAAATGGCATGCATCCATGGCGAAAATATCATAAAGAACTTTATCCTTGTATTTTCCAAGTTGGAGTTCCACCCAAGCTTGTTCCTCTATGATAGTCTGCTACTTCTTAGTTAGCCATGATACCTTGTAAGGTTTTGGATGTGGCACCCTCCTCAGCTTTAGTTTCTTTACTGCTTCCTCTGACACCAAGTTCTCTGTAGACCCACTATCAATCACCATTCTGTAGACTTGGTCTCCCACCTTGCATGTGGTTCTAAATAAGTTCTTCCTCTGAGGTGGCTCTTGAGTGTTTGGAGCCTTCAATAGTGTCATTCTCATCAAAAGGACTTCTCCTTCCTTAGGTGGTGCATAAGACCCATGTGATTTATCCCCTTGGTTCTCTTCTTCTCTAACCATGTTTTCTCTTCTCTCTGTTTGATTTCTTTCCTTTTCAAGACACTTAGATGCTAAGTGCCCCACTTGGTTACAACTGTAACACCTTGAAGGTCCTAAATTTATTCCTCCAAACCTTCCACTTGAATCTCCTCTCCATCCTCTATAGGAGCCTCTATAACTTCCCTCTCTAAAGGAGTTCTCTTGACTAATTTATTTATGATTGGTCTCACAAAAATTTCTAGGATCTTTTCCTCTCCCATTGTTTGTTCCTCTTCCTCTACTACCAAAGTCTCTCTAGCCTCTACCTCTTCCACTTTTCTCTTGCCTCCTTTTAAGTTTTTCTTCAACCTTCAGTGTTAATTGATAGCACTTTTGGACAGTGGTAGGGGAACACAAAATTAGTTCATCTTGTATGTTTATCCTCAACCCTTGCATATATCTAGCAAGTTTGACACTCTCTGATCCAACTAACTTAGACTTCATGGCAAGATTTTGTAATTCCTCAATATAACTTAAGATGTCCATTTCCTTCTGTCTTAGACTTTATCTCTTCTTATGAAGTTGAACTTCATAGTCATCAGGTACATAGGCTTCCTTCACCAAGGTCACCATCTTATTCCAAGTTCTTACTAGATTCTTCTCCATCTTCACCCTCTCTACTTGAGTGAAGTTCCACCAAGTTAGGGTAGATCCCTTAAACTTGGACTTTGTTATCTTAACCTTTAGATGCTCTGGTATATCCTCATAGTCAAAGAAACTAGTGAGTGCATCAATCCAATCCATGAATTCTTTTGGATCCATCTTCCCATTGTAGACAGGTAGGTCAAGTTTGGTATCCATGGTTCTCCTCTCCATGGATTCAAAGTCTTTAAGAGCAGCCTTTGTTCAGCAGGGACTTCTTCATCATCCTATTGCCAAGGGGTCTCTTCATCACTCCCCTCTTCTTCAATTCTAGAGTTTCCACTACTCCCTCTCTTGACTTGTTCCTTTAGCCTTTCCATTTCCTACCTCATCAACTTCCTCTCTACATCATGCTCTTTCACCACCCTTAGTAGTTCAGCATTGGTTATTCTATTATGAAGTTCACTATCCTCTCCTCCATTAAACATGATTGCAAATTTTTCTTCTACCAAAGATCTACTAGTTTCTCTGATACCACTTGGAGCAAAGCCCCAAAATATATCAAACTAACTCTCTAGGGATCCACAACACCCCTACTCCCACACAATCTAGGGCTCTACTAAAGAGTTCCCAAAACCCACATTCACAAGACTAGGTCTTCCACTAGGCTTCAACACCCAAAAGGGCCAAAATAGGACACAACTAGAACTGAGTAATCCAGGAATGGAACAAGGGTTCTATCAACTTTAGATCATCATATGTGATGAAATAAGACACAAATCCACCATTGATTTTTTACTTAGATCAATTTTGGATACCAATCCCACCATAGGGATACAAGAAGAAAATATGGATTCCTAAGGGAAGCTTACTTGGAACTCCACCACAAAAAGTTTTAACCACCCCAAAAGTCTCTAATCCACATTAAAACAATAGCCTCTAAGCTAGGGTTCTTAACCAATCTCCTAACTCATGCTGTCCTCAAATCTCTCCTAGGCCTAATAGGGCTAATAGGCCACTTTTCCAAAGAAACTACTACAATCTCAACTAAATTTCTTATCCCATTAATTTGGCTACTTGTAGGATCATACCAAACATCTAAATCCAAGGATTCTGACTTTCATTCCACCCCTGGCCCAAGTTGTGCCTCAAAAACTCAAAACTGGACAGTCACATATGGATGTCTACCCCAAAGATTCAATCATCTCTCTCTCTTCACCAATTGCCTCCTTCTCTAAGACCTTAAAAATATTAAATTACATCCTCCCCCCTTACTCTCCCCAAAGGCTCATAATTTTTCCATGGTGGAGTCTCTGGGAAAGGGGATTTTGGTATCGAAACCCTAGTTAGGGCCTTTCACAGACCAGTGAGCAATCAAAAATAGATATCTCTCGATCCCCTGCACTTGAAGACTTCAAACCAAATGAAACATCTAACTAAGACATTGCATTAAATTTTTCCTCACTTCAATGGTGCATTTGGATCTGTACAGTGTCGTACAACTCTAAAAATCAGTTAAGAATACATAAAATAATTTAGATTTTATTGATTTCAATTCAAAAAATTTACAAATTGTTCACTCCAAGCATGGAGAGAGTTTTTTCCTCCATTAAATATCATTCCAAAGTGGTTCCAACTGACAAAGGTGGTTGTGAACAATGGGATTCAAAAGTGGCAACTTTTTGCAAAAGTTGCACTTAGCAACTTTGACAACTTTTAACAACTTTTTGTAAAAGTTGTCAAAACTAACTAAACTTGTAAAGTTTGGTGTTTTAACTCCATATGGGATCTTAGAAGGCCTAAAATTACATTCCTACCCTTCCTGGGGTCCCCTAGACTATGTTAGGGTTTTTTTACAGGGCCTCCAAAGATGCTTGAATACTTAAATAACTCTATGACTCCCAATGCCTTTGATACTCTGACTCAAGCAAGAGAAAACACTAATTGATGAGGTATTTTGATAACACTGGGGATACCTATTATCACCTCCTTATTTTTGAGATCCACTAACTCAAGCAGGTCTTACCTATGACTGATTATTGACTTGATAGTATCTTTAGAGTAGATTATACTTATGTGTTGAATGCTCTATTTTTATATGGACATGTATATAACAATGCAGATAACTATGACTATTCTAAGAAAAATCTTGACAATCTAAATCAATATCTTAATGACATAAAACAACAACATAATAGGGAATTTCATCTTTCTTTCCTTTTACAATTCTTGTTAATCTAGGAGGAATAACCTATTTGATTTACTCTTTAAGAAATCAATAAACTTCAATTGTAATCACTATGAGTACAATTGATTTTACACAAATATTTTGAAAGTAATTGGTTTGAATAGTATTAAATATTTGGATGATGATAAATTACCAAACAAGTTCCTAGACCAGTGCCTATCCTTGGGCTTATAGAATTGATAAATGAAGATCCACAGAAATATAGAAATATAATACTGTAAGATTCCTTACAACCTACATGCAACTCAAATAAAATGTCTTACAAACTATCCTATCACCTCTACAATATTATATCAAATCCTTAAATATTGTTATGCTCCCTGAAACTACTCACAAAACTTAGTTCTTTCCTTGAAAGAAACTTGCAAGAAATTAGATAGCTACCTTGTAACTAATATGCTTAAAAATGCCTTACAAATTTAAACATGAAAGAGCATACACAAAAAGTAAAGAGACAACAATAATATAGAGTAAAGTTTCACTATATTTTATTCATATGTTTCTGCTTCAATACATAAAAATCTCAAAAATCTCAAAGACACAGACTGAAATTTTGAAAAGTCTCTTTTCAATATATTTCATCTCTATTTAAGAATTACAACTTTTCATCTATTTATAGGTCCTTAACCATCTTGGAATATTTAGCATTAGGATGCAACAAGCTTCAGATGGTTTAAGGAACCTAACCCTAAAATTCTAGAAAAAGATAAGAAATGAGAATGTAGAAGCGGTGGAAAGACAAAAATAGGGGATGAGATTTGATCTTCTTTGTCTTCTTCTAGAATCTGGTGCCTTTGTTTGACAATGTTCAGGAAAGATTTTGATATTCATACTGAGACCAAGTGACCACCATTTCAGGCTAACATACACTTGTCTTTTATAATAACTAACCTCCCTGTGCTCAATGGTTAGGCACAATTGTTCCTCTTTATTGTTCATCCAGGATCTCCTCCTCTACTACCACATGCTTCTTTTTCTTTGGCTTGGTCTTTAAGTCCCATGCTATCACTTCATCCTCTGCTGGCCATTTAAAACTTTTTATGCTCTGTAGTTGCCCTTTCTGCCTCTCCCATCTTACATCAGTGATGTTTTTAACATCCACTAAAAAATTGTTTATGTCAATTTCTGCCTTAAAGGCCTCATCCAAAATCTTATTAAAACCATCCAAATCTAGATTGGAACCTGAAATAAATACCTCATTACTTGGCATTCTACTATCAAATTCACTCCTCCAAGCCTCCAAGGCCTTGACCTGATCATCTTCTCCTTTCAAAGGAGTAACAAACCTATTAAAATATGATGAAAATAGGCTTAATTTAGCCTCTATCTGATTCAACTTTCCTTTAAATAATGATAAGGCTATATTTACCTTTTTTATTTCATCATCTACCTCTGTAACCATTTCAGGTAAATCTGATCTATGCTGCTATAAAGAGGTAAGCTTTTCAAATAACTGTACCCTAGGAGACCAAGTAACAAAATAAGGGTTCAAAATAACAATAAACCCTAATACTTCAGTATGTAATGTGGGTATTTTATTATAGGCATTAAGGATGATATCTATTTTGCCTTTGAGTATATATATCCTATGCTGAAGAATGCATCAAAATGCATTTAGGGCTACCTCATTATTCTTTTTTCCCACATCCTCTGTTTCATCTACTTCCTTTTCTTCAACTTTCTCCTCTATCTGCAAAGGCTATACTGAAGGCACATAAACCACTTCAATTTTCTGTTGTAATTTCTTTGTCATCTCAGCAATTACCTTATCTTGTTGATGTATCTTTATATGACACAACTCCCTATCCTTTTCTAAGGCACTGGTTTCCTCAATCAAAATTCCACACTTCTCAGACAATTTCTTTGTCTTATCTTCATTCAACTATGCCCAATGTGTCATGATCTGAGAAACCTCAAGATCTCTAGTATTTTGCACAGTCTAGACCATTTGATTCCCCACCATGCTCTCCTGAATATTAACTAGTTGAGGCTTTTAGTCTCTTGGACACAAGTTCCACATGGAAAAGGCTTGTGACTTTGGACTATATCCAAATCCTTTAATCATGTCGCCCATCTGGATCTCACTTGCCAACTTAAGATCAGGTTATTTTCTAGTTTGGTCAGTAATGAATGCTGAGGCTAAATCCCAACCCTCATCAAGAAAAATCCCACTGTTTAAAACCATTTTTCTTGCCTCATCAAGAGATACATCCTCACTATTAGGGTCATAGGCTTGCAGAGCTAGCAAAGTCTCATTTGTAACTGTCTCTTCACCATCTGTCTTCAGCTGTTCATTTATTTGTTCCTTCTTGTGCCATCTTAAGAAATCTTTAAACTCATTAGTTTTAATAAAACTATCATCACTCAAAAACTGCTGCTGGTGAAGTAACCTTTCATCAATACATGCCTTAAGAGGCAATTCTATGTTCTCTTATTCATCAAGCTTTTGTCTCTTTCCTTGTCTTATTACTTTCCTCAAATTGTGGTCATACAATCTATGACTAGGAATAAGAGAACTTGTTCTATCTCCTTTTTTCTCTTTTCTAATAGAAGATGTTGGACCAGGGTCAGCCTTTTTCCTTTTAGTGGCAGGCTCCTCTATATCATCTGGCTGGGATACCTCAGTCAGGTCTATAATATGCCCTTTCTCTTCCTGTACCTGTGCTACCTCTGTAACATTCTTTTGAGGTTGGTCGAATTAAGGTGGATGGGCATATTATCCATCACTATCACTCTCATATTCAGACTCTAAATACTTAAACTCTTTTCCCCCTTTCTTTGTATCTAAAACCCTGTCCAACTGCTCAAAAAGTCTATAAAAGTTATCAACCATAGCTTTAATCTTATCAAAATATGGTAGGTTAAGGTAAAAACCTCCAAATGAAAGTCCATTTCTTCTTATTTTCTTCTCCATGTTCAGTAACTCTTGAATTCTCTCCCTTCTTGTCCTCACCTCATCCTCAAAAAGGATATTTCTTGTAACATCCTCCTCCACAAAAAAACCATGCAAATTTGTATTTGGTATGGTAAGAGTTAAGAGCTTCCTAGTTCCTGCAATAAATCCTTCTGGGTCAATGTATCTGTATAATGCTACTCTCATCTTGTAGCTTTCCAGCCATGTGCTTACTAAATCAATAGCACCCTTACCAATAGTAAACTGAAAGATTTTAAATTGCCTAGGGGTTAATGTCCCCTTTCAGTGTGGTGCAAAATGCTCATTATCTATCAACAACAGCTACCAAATGAACACCATAGATGCAACCCTTGATGGTGCATGAGATGGGAGAACATGAGGAGGATGTGTGCATCCATATACCCTAATCATAGTAAAATTTTCTTCTAAAAAGAAATCTCCACAGTTATGGTCACCCTCCCACTTATCCACATACTCACAAGGTCTCAACAACTGCAACACCTTTATTGGGAGTCTATTCTTACTAATACCCATGCTCTGCATCAATGGATATACAATCCAGTTCTAAAATCCACAAAAGTCACAATCTTTGGATGTATAATTCCATATCCTAACCCAAAATTGAATAGGATTGGGCCGGTCCTGAAACATCCTCTAAGGGTTCAAATTATTCACAATCATGATCCCATGATTGAAATGTAATAATAAATGTATCAGGATAGAATAATGAAAAAACCTAGGTTCATTTTCCTTGGGATCTTTCATCTTCTTCTACACAGCTACAAACCCCTCATGCATTTTGTCAATAATATACTATATATAGTCATAACAAGTGCTAGAATGCACATCTTGCAAATCTAACACCATCATTAAAATTCCAAAGTTTATTTTCTCTGCTTCTCCATCTATACCCAACACTCTATACAAAGCATAAGCAATGTACTTAATATAGAAATTTAAATCTTTAATATGGTAGGGTGCAGTTCTAGATATAGGGGTAATATGATTCCTAACCTCCTTAAGAATATGCTTCTACAATTGGTTTCTAGTGACCCCAGGTTGTAACCTATACCTTTCTTCTTACTTGGTAATATTTACTTTGGTAGACATGGTACTATATAAGCCAAAGGCTTGCATGAATGAATTCCTATTGAAAATCAATAGGTCAATACCATCATTCTTCTTAATTTTCTTAGACAGAGCATCATAATGGCTTGCAAGACCTAGAAACAAGTCTACATCTACATAAACATCAGGGACAATTAACCTAGAAAGACCACTAGTCCAAGGGTTTGATATTGGTATGGATTTATCAGAATTATAAAAATAGTTAAATAGAGAAAAACCTCTGGAACCTGGGGTGCGGGCATCTCTGATTTCACAATACTCATTTGCCAATAAGTTGGCATTTTCCCTCTTGTTCTACATAGACCCTAGAAAAATCTTCAAGAATTCATTAGAGAAATTCCTCTTTCCCTTGGCATCATCATCTACTTCATCACTCTTCTTGCTGGTAGAAGCTACACTAACTGCCTTACTCATCTTGTTCTGTTTCCACTTTCCTTTTCACCGATATTGAGACAAATCTCCTCTCAGGACTAACTACTCTTCTCTGTGTACTGCTAGCAATTCAAGAACCTTGACAACTGGAGAATTACCCTGAAATTGATTATTTTCTACCTTTTGAACATAGAAGACCTAGCAGTTCTTTGCTCTGCAATTCTGGATGTATGATAAATGAAAATGAACCTGCGATCATCTCTTTATGGTAACTTTTCCAAGTACTTAGCTCGTCATTGAAGAGACAATCAATTTTTATTTCAAGTTAACATGATGTGGAATTAATTGAAATCCTAGCCATAGCTCATGAATGTGATAGGAAATCAAATTCATATGAGTGCATTTCCAAAAAAAACCTTATAAAAATTTGAACAAAATGACATCTCTTCATATGATTGGTTCTTTGCCAAACATCTCAGCTACCTTTTTCATACAGTAATTAATCTCCTGGATTTTCATTGGACACTGAGTCTCTATGTTGTCATATCATCAACTTCTACCTTTTATCATTTTTAATATTTAGCGACCACACGATTGCGTAGTATCTCTTTGTCACTGATCACATTTCTTAACCCTCAATTCTTCTAGAGATCTAATGACTGCATGATTTCTTTTACTTGACTTAACCATGGTTAACTTCTGGCAATCACACAACTGAATGAATCCAAGTCGCCAGATCAAATGCTTAACCCAAATTTTATTTGGAGACCCCGCGACTGAAGGTTACCTTTTATCTTTGAACTGTTATCGCAAAGTCCCTGAATGTTTATTTCTCTTTATGAGACCCCACGACTGACCTTTGTTGCCCAATCACTGATTAAAACTGTTACTTGATATTTCTTTCAGAGACTACATGACATAGCTTTATCCTTTAATTTTAATTCAGAGACTATGTGATTAAAGCTAATCTCATTGTCACGAGCACTTTTTACTCTTATGCAAATTCAAAAGAGACTTAGCGACTACCATTGATCTTTCCACATTCTACATCTGACAGCTCCGCCAAGTTGCTAAGTATATTTTAAAAACCTTAAATCATTTGGAGACTATGCAACTAAGCTTTGTTGTATTCACTGTGGACACATGTCTTATCTTTATTGTTTGTCTCCAAATTGCTGAAGAAATGCTGACTTAGCATTTTTAACCAGCGACTACCCGACTACCATATACTTCAATCACATTGCGGTTTGTTGCAAAGTCTCGACATCTTTTACTTAATTGAATTTTTAACTGGAGACTACATGACATAAGAATTTACCTTGTCACTTAACTATGTTTTGATCTGGAGACCCCGCGACTGAAGTAATCGCTAAGTCTCATGAAAATTCACTAACTGCATGATACTTTGTGCAACACCGTGACTTAACTGCATGTTTCCATGTTGCCTAATGACATGTTTCTACATTGGGAGACTTCATGACTGAAGGGTTTCACTAGGTCTCATAACTTATAAGGAATATTCTCTTCCTTTCTGAGACATCCCAACAATAGCTAATCGCCAAGTCTCAAGAAAATTTGGAATATGCTTTTAGGTTTAAGCGACTCGGTGACTATTAAAAAGCACATGACTTTTATAACTTAAGTTTCTCAAAAAGGTAATGCAAAATTAGAAACTCGATTATCATTTTAGGGATTTTTTGCATTTTGACTTAGAAGATAGCTTAGGGTTTTGGGTTTTTGCACTATTCATGTGGATTTTGACCTAAAAACATAGAATTTTCATAGGGATACTTCAAAAATTAGACAAACCTTCTGATTTTGGATAGAAAAAGGCATGAAGGCAACAAAACTTTAAGGAAAACCAATAAAATCAGGAATACAACCAACAGTGGCTCTACTTAAGGATTGACCAAACATAGTTTATGGCAAAGAACCACAAAATCTCTAGTTGTAGACCTTTTGAAAAAATGTAAATGACACCAACTAACCTAAAATAGAAGAGAAAATATTTATAGCATTTACATAGACAAAAGGGAAGTATTCACAGTATGATACATACTTACTTGTGCATAAATTTTGATTCTTAGTTGAAAAATGGCTTCAGGAATTTCCCATGCATAGGCAACTCAAAATATTCTCCCTCCATGTTCTTCTTTAAGTAAGATTCCTTTCCAAAATTCTCTGAGAAATGGCCCTAGCCACAAAGACTCAAATTTCTTGTATTTTCCTTTATCTTTTGCTCTTGCATTCCATTGGAGAACTAGTTCACTAGACTGTAATTTTCTCTCAGTAGCCCTTTTATCAAAAAGATACTTCATCTTCTGTTGCAATTTTATGTTTTCTTTTTGGCTATTTATTCTTACTTCATCCAATTCTATCAACTGAGTCATTCTATTCTGCATATTATCAGAAACATCTAAATGTTCTTGTTGTATAAATTGATATATTGGCAATAAATTGTTGATGGGAAATCTTGCCTGTAGACCATACACCATCTCAAATGGAGACTTACCAGTTGATTTTTTAACTATTATTCTGTTAGCCCAAAGTGCTAGCTTCAACTTAGTATGCCATGCTCTTTTATTCTTTTCCAGAGTCCTTTCTAGTATCTTCAATATACTCTTATTACTAGACTCAGCTTGTCCATTGGCTTGTGGATGATATGGGGATGAATATGATATTGTAATCTCATATTTTTCATAGAAATCTATCATCTCTTCTGATCTAAAACTCATGGCATTATCCATTACTAATTTAGCAGGTACACCAAATCTAGTTATAATATTCTCCATGAGAAATTCAGTGACTACCCTGCTTGTTGCTTTCTTTGTAGGGATGGCTTCAATCCACTTGGTAAAAAATTATGTGGAAAATAATATCCAAATTTTTCCTCCACTAGATTTCTCCTGGAATTCACCAATAAAATCAATTCCCCACATAGTAAAAGGAGCTTTAGTACTTACTGGGTTTAGCAATAGAGCACCTGAAAATTTCAGCTTATTGGAGAACCTTTGACAAGGCTCACATTTCCTGACATGTTCATAAGTATCTTTGAATAAAGTGGGTCAATAATACCTAGCCCTTAAAATCTTGTGGGCAGTAGTCTTGGGAGAAAAATGACCCCCACATTCTCCTTCAAGAATTTCACTCAAAAATTTCTCAACTTGGTACTTATCAAGGCATAACAATAGTACAACATTCTTATCCTTCCAATGCAAGTCACCTTGGATAAAAGTGTATCTTTGAGTTTGTAATCTCAGACTTCTTTTCTGATTTTCCTACATATGATCAGGACATCTAGCATTTTTGAGAGAAAACACAATATTTGTATAGAATGGTTGCCTCTCTATGCTTGTAGTAGTTTGATCATGTATTTTTGTCTAATTTATTTGTACTAGATCCAAGTTTTCTTCTATCATGAGCTTTTCCAAACCTTTTCCTCTTATCAATTTTGTAATATGAATCTCAAGGTTAAATTCTTGAATTCTAGTGATCCATTTATACCTCTTACCAGTTACCTCTGACTGTGTAAGGATATCTTTCACTGCTGAATGAGGAACATATGCTTGTATTTTAGCACAAACCAAGTATGGCCTGAAAGATTTCACATCTTTTACCAAAGCATAAGACTACTTTTCCATTATTTCATAATTAAGCTCTACAGCTTGTAAGGATTTACTATAAAAAGCTATTGGATGTTCAAATCCTTGTTCATCTTTTTGTAGCAAAATAACAACAATTGTGTGAAAAGATGCAAATGAAAACAAAGAGAAAGGCTTAGTATAATCTGGAGATTTCAAAACTAGAGCTTCTTGTACTGATTTTTTTATTTTCTCAAATTCTTGTTGGGCTTCTTCATTCCAAACAAATTTAGCATCTTTCTTTAACAATTTTACAATGGGTTTAACGATTTATGCAAAATTTGCTATGAACCTTCTGACAAAGTTTATCTTTCCTAAGAAAGATTGTACCCCTTTTAAGTTCCTTGGAGCAATCACCCTTTGAATTGCCTCCACTCTCTCAGGGTTTATTCTTACCCCTTCCATAGACACTATACGTCCAAGCAACTTTCCCTCTTTTACTGCAAAATGACATTTCTTGGGATTCAGTGAGACACCATATTCCAATGCCTTATTCAAAATCTTACCCAAATGATCACAGTGATTGACAACTTTCATAGAATATGCAATCAAATCATCCTGAAAAATGACCATGAATAAATCAATGAATTCTTTGGAAGCAACATCCATGGCCCTTTGAAAAGTTGCCCCTGAATTTATTATTCCAAATGGCATTTTGATATAAACGTAGGTTCCCCATGGAGTGGTAAATGCATTTTTATATTGTTCTTCTTCTTTACCTAGGACCTGGTTGTAACCTGAGAAACCATCCATCATAGACAACAACTCAGAACCAGTCACCTTGTGCAACATTGCTTCCATGTTAGGTAAGGAATAATTATCTTTTAATGAAGCAATATTTAAGTTTTTGAAATCCACACATAGTCTGATATCATCATTTTTCTTTCTGATTGGTACTAAATTTGATACCCAAGTTGAATGTCTGATTGGTTGGATTATCCCAGCATCCTTTAGTTTCATCAATTCTTGTTGCATTTTAGGAGCCAACAAGGGATTAATAGGCCTCTATTTTTGCCTAAATGTTTTCACATCTGACTTCAATGGGATTTCATGTTGAAAAAGGTCCTCTCTATATGCTTTCAAGTCCTCATATGACCAAGAAAAAACATGTTTATATTTTCTCAAAAATTTGATCAAATTTACTCTTATATGAGAGTCCAAACCCTTTCCAATATAAACTATTTGAGGACTACTTTCAAATCCTAAATTTATTTCTTCTAAATCCTCAACCTTGGCATTGCTTAACTTTGATGAATAATTTTTTTAACTACTAAACAATGCTTCAAGCTCAACCAAACCCCTAGGAATCTGATTATAACTTAACTGGATAACCTCATTTCCTAAAATGTAGTCTTTTCCATCATTATTTTCTAGTAAAGTACTACAATCTATGCTCTGGTTCTCATAATGGTCTAGACATTGCATAAACCTTAGGATATCTTGATCATCTTGGAAAACCTTCCAGTTGTATATGTTGTCCAGAACAACTGGTCTTATTTTGACTTCTAGTATTGACACCCCATGTAAGGTCAAATCATCATTTTTCAAAGCAACATTTGCTAAAAAATCAGACATTATATTCTTTGACCTTTCTAACCAACTTATATCAAAGGCATCAAACATTTCAATTTGATCCCAAATAGCATACTTATACATTTTCAATCTATCATTCTTTACTACATATTTGGATCTAACTTGAGCTACTACCAACTCAGAATCACCATAAACCTTTAAACACTTTATGCCATGTTTGATAGCAATTTCAAGTCCTAAAAACAAAGCCTTGTATTCTGCAGTATTATTTGTACATTGGAAGGCTAATAGAAATGAATACTTAAAAGTTGTACCTGATGGAGATATCAATAAGACACCTACCCCTGATCCTTGTTTTGAGCAAGCCCCATAAAAGTACATTTTCCACAATCCATCTCCTTGCATAATTAACTCTCTATTCAGAGGGTCAACCTCTTCATGTTGATAACAAAGTTCATTTTTTTTGTATCCTGAAATTATCCATGTCCATGTCAATGCAACAATTAATGTTAGTATCCTCAAATCTTTCTATCATGTGAGGAGTTCTACTCTCCCTTAATACCTTAAAATTTTCTCCAGCAATGTTAAAAGTAGCATATGATAAATCACTTTGTATAATACCTCCCATTGAAGCACTCCACTTTCTTGACAGCAACATGCCATAATGTGGTGGTATGTCAACCACAAGAACATTCATAGTCATTACTACATCAGGGCAAACTCCTAATTTGTAAGGCATTGCTTCAATGGTACCAATCACAAGGACCTCTCTAGAGTCCATGGCTTGACATCTCCCATGAGGAGTATCAACTTGTAATCCCATTGACCTCATGATTTCCACTGGCATAACAATATTAGATGCTCCTGAATCAATGATACAATTTTTTTGCATCTTTCCATTTATTATCAATGAGAGAAAAAATGGGTCCACAACCTTTGGGGAAGAAGTTGTATTCAAGAAAATTTGAGGAATCTCTGATGTTAACACCTCAACTTCCTTCCGTTTGTTAATTGGTTTCTTGCCAACTTTTTCTAGACTTTGGACCTTTATTATGGGCACACTGTTTAACAATGACATTAATTTTTCCTTGTGTTCTTTAATTCTCATCACCTCTAGAAATGGTACCTTAACTGTCATTTGGGACAAACATTGACCCATATCTACTAGATTATATTTCACATCTGAAGATTTTGATTTATCAATAGTGATATCACTTTCCTTAGTATGTTCATTCAGAGCTAGTTAATTTAACTTTTTGCTTTCCATCTTTTGAATAGGAGTACTTGTTTCTTGCCTTTTCAATTCTCCTTCTTGTACAAAATTTGGTTCAAGGGATTTTGTCATGATTTTGACCTTATGTTTATTTACATTTTCACCAGTTCCTTCCTTTTTTTGCACATACTTAGTGTCTATCTTATTTTCTTTTATAAAGACACCAGATGGTTGATTACCAGTACCACCTAATACCCTATTTCTCAGATGGTAGTTGCTTCTAGCCTTGTTCACTAAATCTGCAGTAATCCTAGCTTTCTCTTCATCTGAAGCTTTTCTAATAAGTGGAACATCCTAATTGTCTTGAGCATAACATCTTATATGATCATTAGTTTCCTTAGTTTCACTATCAGACAAAATCTGTTGATGATGATTTTCCACCCTTCTTTGTGAAATACAAGAATTATGATTTTCATTTTCACTGTTTGAATCTATATCATGGCATAAGTAAGCATTTGTCATATTATGATCACACTATTCATCCTCATCATTTCCATGTTCTTCACTTACTCTCAAGTCTAATGAGACAATACAAAAATTATGGTTATGAGGGGCTTCACAAGCCTCACACCAAGGATCATCATTGCAAAAATGGACTACATTTTTATGTAGAGGGTCTAGAGTTTTGTTATTTGTCTTTTCTTTTCTCGGTAAAATAACAGGCTTTCCATCCTTGAACTGAGTTCCATATGGATGGTTCTGCATTCTATTTTGAGGATTGTATGTGTAACCACCTGAATTTGGTCTGTCGCAACTATGGACCCTATTTTTCCTAAGTGTGATCATACCCTTGATTTATGTCCAAACGACCCTGTTACTGCTTGGAATAATTCTTTAAATCAATTTAATATCCTAGGTGATTTTTATCACTGATTTATATTAACTATTATAGCCATACAATTCAAATCAATTTCGACCAATCAAATCAAATCAAAATCAAACATGGCTATAGTATTTAATTATAAAGGAATTAAATAATTCCCTAAATCAAATAACCACTTGCAATTAACCCATTCCCCTAGCCTATTTAATTTAATTAAAATGGCTATAGCTCTCTAATTATTAAAAAGCAATTTCATTGTTTAAATAATTAATTCCTATATTTTTAAATGAATTAAATAA
>MU225132.1:1729303-1755673 GCA_018584345.1 Thuja plicata | reverse complement strand
TTCTTGTCTAGCCACCGCCTAGCCCCTGAAAGTCATCCCTTCAAAATATCAACATAAATGTTCATCTGTAGAAGCGGTCATATCCCTCTAGAAGAGTCGCAAAAGTCTTTGAAATTCAATAACTGCTGTGCAGACCTGTCAACTGTATGCTCTGATTCCCCCAAAATCTGATTATTTGCAAAAAAATCAGATTCTTTTCCTTTTGAGAAGATCTGATCTAAACAGAGATCAGCCGACTGCCTCTTGCATAATCCTGTAATTAGCATACTCTGGTCAAATCTGGAAATCCCTACAAAATGAACAAATCATCTCTTCTTTGTCGCTTACTCGCAGCCTCCCATACTCTATTTCTGTTTCATGCACGAGTGCACGACGAGCTCTTTTCTCTTGCTAATCGCTTAGTCGCGAGCGTATCTTTCTTTGTCTGCAATGTCTGGTGATAGAGAAACGAGCACTTGTCTTTCTCTTAATCACGCAGTCGCGAGCCTCTTTTCTTTTAGTCTTTTTTCTCGGTGACTGAGCGACATCCTTTTATTTCCTTCGGTCGCACAGTCGCAGGCCATTTTTACTTCATTTAATTCTAACAACGAGTGCGCGATGAGACATCTCTTTGCTCGTCGTACAGTCGCGAGCCGCATTCCTTTTATCTCTTACCCTTGGCGAGTGCACGACACATTCTCCTTCTGCTCGGTCACACACTCACAGGTTGTTTTTCCTTTGCATCCATTACTCAGCGAGTGAGCGACCGAGTCCTACTTTTTACTCGTCGCACACTTGTGAGCAGCTATCTTTTCCTCCCCTTTGCTCGGCGACTGAGCGACGAGCAGCTTCCTTTTCCAGTCGCACACCTACAACCTGTTTCTCTTTCATGTGCTTTGCACAGTGACCAAGCGATGAGCCCCTATTCCTGCTCGTCGCACACTCGCGAGCTAGGAACCCGTCATAACATAGACATCGCGACTGTGCGACGAGGCATTGAAAAAATTGACCCGCTCGTTTGCAAGGCAAGAACGATCTAACTTAAACTGATCGCGATTGCACGATGACATAATCCTCAGCTCGTCACTCAGTTGGGGGGGAAATGGACCTATGCAGGGATAGGTTGCGACTGAGCGATGACCGCGACTGGCAGCTCGTCACGCAGTCGCGCAACTTAAAACTTGAGCAAAATTCTTAACGCGATTGACATAAGGTCTGATTTTTTGAAAAGGGAGGCATGACCATTTTGGTGGGAAACACAGAAAAGGCCAGAAAAACATAGGATGGGGATTTTTTGGGTAACAATAACCTATTTGATTTACTCTTTAAGAAATTAACAAACTTCAACTGTAATCACTATGAGTACAATTGATTTTACACAAATATTCTGAAAGTAATTGGTTTGAATAGTATTGAATATTTGGATGATGATAGATTACCAAACAAGTTCCTAGACTAGTGCCTATCCTTGGGCTTATAGAATCGATAAATAAATATCCACAGAAATATAAAAAATAGAATATTGTAAGATTCCTTACAACCTACATGCAACTCAGATAAAATGCCTTAAAAACTATCCTGTCACCTCTACAATATTATATCAAATCCTTAAATATTGTTATGCTCCCTGAAACTACTCACAAAACTTAGTTCTTTCCATGAAAGAAACTTGCAAGTAATTAGATAGCTACCTTGTAACCAATATACTTAAAAATTTCTTATAGATTTAAACATAAAAGAGAATACAAAAAAAGTAAAGAGACAACAATAAGATAGAGTAAAGTTGCACTGTATTTTATTCATATGTTTCTGCTTCAATACATAAAAAGCTCAAAGACACAGACTAAAATTTAGAAAAGTCTCTTTTCAATATATTTCATCTCTATTTAACAATTACAACTTTTGATCTATTTATAGGTCCTTAACAATCTTGGAATCCTTAACATTAGGATGCAACAAGCTTCATATGGTTTAAGCAACCTAACCCTAAAAGTACAGAAAAAGACAAGAAATGAGAATGTAGAAGTGGTGGAAAGACAAAAATATGGGACGAGATCTGATCTTCTTTGTCTTCTTCTGGAATTTGGCACCTTTGTCTGACAATGTTCAGGATAGCATTTGATATTCATACTGAGACCAAGTGATCGCCATTTCAGGCTAACATACACTTGTCTTTTATAATAACTAACCTCCATGTGCTCAATGGTCAAGCACCAACTGTTCCTCTTTATTCTTCATCTAGCATCTCCTCCTCTACTACCACAGGCTTCTTTTTCTTTGGCTTGGTCATTAAGTCCCATGCTATCACTTCATCCTCTGTTGGCCATTTAAAACTTTGTATGCTCTGTAGTTGCCCTTTCTACCTCTCCCATCTAACATCAGTGATGTTTTTGACATCCGCTAAAAACTTGTTTATGTCAGTTCTTTCCTTAAAGGCCTCATCCAAAATCTTACTAAAACCATCCTAATCTAGATCATATCCTGAAATAAATGCCTCATTGCTTGGCATTTTACTATAAAATTCACTCCTCTAGGCCGCCAAGGCCTTGACCTGATCATATTCTCCTTTCAAAGGAGGAACAAATCTATTAAAATCTGATGAAAATAGGCTTAATTTAGCTTCTATCTGATTCATCTTTCCTTTAAAGAATGAAAAGGCTATATTTACATTTTTTATTTAATCCTCTACCTCTGTAACAATTTTAGGTAAATCTTATCTATGCTACTATAAAGAGGCAAGCTTTTCAAATAACTATACCCTAGGAGAACAAGTAGCAAAATAAGGGTTCAAAATAGTAATATACCCTAATACTTTAGTATGTAATGTGGGTAATTTATTATAGGCATTAAGGATGATATTTTTTTTTGTCTTTGAGTATATCTATCTTATGCTCAAGAATGCATCTAAATGCATTTAGGGCTACCTCAATATTCTTTTTTCCCACATCCTTTGTTTCATCTACTTCCTTTTCTTTAGCTTTCTCCTCTATCTACAAAGGTTGTACTGAAGGCACATAAACCACTTCATGTCTCTCCTGTAACTACTTTGTTATCTCAGCTATTACCTTATCTTGTTGATGTATCTTTATATGACACAACTCCCTATCCTTTGTTAAGGCACTAGTTTCCTCAATCAAAATTCCACACTTCTCAGACAATTGTTTTGTCTTATTTTCATTCAAGTGTGCCCAATGTGTCATGATCTGGGAAATCTCAAGATCTCCAGTATTTTGCACAGTCCAGACCATTTGATTCCCCACCATGCTCTCCTGAATATTTACTAGTTGAGGTTTTTGGTCTCTTGGACACAAGTTCCACATACCAAAGGCTTGTGACTTTGGACTATATCCAAATCCTTTAATCATGTCACCCATCTGGATCTCACTTGCCAACTTAAGATCAGGTTGTTTTCTAATTTAGTCAATAATGAATGCTGAGGCTAAATCCCAGCCCTCAGCAAGCATAATCCCACTATTTAAAACCATTTTTCTTTCCTCATCAAGAGAGACATCCTCACTATCAAGGTCATAGGCTTGCAGAGCTAGCAAAGCCTCATTTGTAACTGTCTCTTCACCATCTATCTTCAACTATTCCTTGATTTTGTTCCTTCTTGTGCCATCTTAAGAAATCTTTAATCTCATTGGTTTTAATAAAACTGTCATCACTCAAAAACTACTACTGGTGAAGTAACTTTTCATCAATACATGCCTTAAGCGGAAATTCTATGTTATCTTCTTCATCAATTTGTTGTCTCTTTCCTTTTCTGATTACTTTCCTCAAATTGTGGTCATACAATCTGTGACCAGGAATAAGAGCACTTGTTCTATCTCCTTTTTTCTCTTTTCTAACAGAAGATGTTTGACCAGGGTCAACCTTTTTCCTTTTAGTGGCAGGTGTTATGCCCTGCATCCCTGTCCCTACATTTTGTGTGCAAAATGTTGGGTCCCCCCTTTTTGCTTTTGCTTGCGGCTTTGCCTTGTCTTTCTTTCCCTTTTTGTTTTCCTTCTCTGGGGTTGTCTTCCCTAGGTGTGGTGTTTTGTTTGTTTGTTTGGTTTTCACCTCTGGGACTCTGGTCCTGGAGGTTGTCCTTCATTGGGAACTAGATTCCAGACTCTGGGATTCTTCGCCACAATGTTCTTAAGGATATCATAACAAGGAATCCCCGAGCCTGGAGTCTGAAGGTTTTTCTTGTCCTGAGATCGTTGGAAGGAGGAGGATTACCTTTTTACTGCGGGTATAAATAGAAATTATCTGTCACTTTCACACTTACCATGATTAAAACCTCCAAGCACTTAAGAGCGAATTAGAGAGCGATTTTAAAGCGATTAACAAAGCATTTGCAGAAAGTTTATGGTAAGCAACGCTTAACAATTTTCAGTCATTCTCAGGTAAGTGCAAGTGCTTCATGGTGGTGATTCTGACCGTCTAACAACTCAAGCTATTACAGAGCTCCTGTAGTAAATCCTCCCTTTCCTCTGCCTTGTGCGTTCTCAAGTTGGTGTTTTGGCTTTCCCGCTTCTCTATTTTTCTTCCGCTCTCTAGTTTTCTTCGGTTTTGATTGTTTGGTTTTTGTCTGTCTTGTTTTGTTTTGTTTTGTTTCTCTGTTTCATCTAGTTTTTTGTGTTTCTAGTTTTGCCGCCCATTGGTGGGTCAGCTCTGCCAGAGGGTTGTCCGCCCTTTGTGCAAAAGTAGTCTGTCTGTAAAATAGTGTAAATAACTATATATCTGTGTTTCTGCCTTATCTGGTTTTCCTGCGGGCATCATCCCACATTGTATATTCATGTATATATGTATATAACCTCTGTATGTCTCCTTGTTTCTATATATATATCCCTTGGCTCCATGTATATCCTTCCAGGTGGCTTGACAATCTAGTCGAGTTGCCTCTATTTCTGGTTTAACACTTTCAAACTCGCTTCGGGGTAGAAAACTGCTTGTTTGAAACTCGGCCCTCGGCCGGTTTCAAACAGGAAGTTTTCTCTCTCCTCCATGAAGTCTGTTAAAACCTCATTTATGTCCCATAGGCACAATCAATTCTAGCCAAGTGGCTTTCCCTTTTCGCACATTTGGATAGTTGACTCCGCCGTCATCGCCATAACTTTCATTCAATATCTACGCACATGGTGCCCATGTGGGCTTGATGACTTGGATTTTTGTGCGACCTCACCAATGGTCATTTCTCCAGGTTTCAGGTCTCCTACCACCATCCATCCTGTGTCTTTACCAAGTGCGATGAAAATCCCTGGATGTTTAATAAAAGTCTGAATTTTTTGATCTGTTTTTCTTTTCTGTTATCTTTGCGTGAAAATAACTTTTCAGGAAAGCAAATGTCACAGTGGTAAGATCTCCGGACCCCAGAATAATTATTTTGATGAATTTGTTCTGACGGTCACTTTGTCTTGTAGGTTCCCAGAGTTCATTTTTCAAAAATTTCTGAGGCATCTGCATCGTCTCCTCTCAGAAGTCCAGAGCTGCCTTCCGCAACAAAGACCAGGGCAGCCGTAAAGTCCAAGATGGAGAAGGCCCTAGAAAAACTGCCCCTCACCATAAAATTTGTACAAGACAATGTCATCATGGGCTCAAAGATTGAGTCTAAGGTTAAGCTAGTAAGTGACACCAATGTCAGAACATGGGAAGAGATGCACACCTTGGTGAAAGTAATGCACATCCAGCGACAGGCTGGAGATTAACTATCAATCAACGTCGGGAACTATGGAATCCTCTGGGTAGCTTGCTTCCCATGCTCCGTGCAATCTCCAGAGCTTATCCTAACACTGGCGAACAACTATAACTCTTCTATTCAGGCCGTTATGCTCGCGGCCACAGAGCCCACAGGATACCCCACTCCACTGGTGTCCCTCGACCCAGTCACATTCTGGGCAAGCCTGGGGATCCCATAGTTTGATAGGGCCACGATGGTTACAAGGACTGATGCCCTGACCTAGTTTACAGAACTAGAGGATGCTGCCCGGGTATATATGAATACCCACTGGCTCAAGGCCCCAAAGAGGGACCCAAAGAGAATGAAGATAGAGATTCTTCGCTCTGAATTCAAGGAGAGCATCCAAATGGGGATAATAGCCTTATCCAAGGTCTTTGGGTAGCCCTCCGCCCAAGAGTTTGCCAAATGGATGTACTATTTCCTTCTCGGCATCTCCACCAAGGGAAAATTCTTTGACTAGGCCACGATAATTTCCAACCAGGTCGACTCCCAATTCTAGCAGTTGAACCGGAAGAAGAAGTTCTACATGTCGTCTTATGTTTTCTGGGCCCTGGCGCAGTAGAGGCCCCATTCCCATGGCCTACTTACTGATGGTGTACTCAAGATTGGCCTGGGACAAAAAGTGCCATGGGACCATTTCGAACAGATTCAATGGGAGTCCAGCTTCCCTAGTTTCTGTCGGGTAAATGATGCATTCATTTACTACCATCTGCTCACACCCACCCGGGATGCTGGATACCACCTATCTACTGAGGCAATGAAGTTGGTCGATAGTTATAGACATTACTATAGTCAGTTCCAACAGCATACATACATTAGGGTCGCCAGCTTCTCTGGGAAACCCTACTTGCTGCCAAGACATTGTGGGGACAAGATCGTGCTATTGGAATATTGCAGGAAAATAATGGAGGTGCATGCCTTCTTCGCCCTCAAGAAGATCCCCAACATCCCCTTCCCAATCACCTGTGGGAACTACACATGTAGTCTAGCCGCTGCAAAGGAAGCGGACAATGAGCTTAAAAGTTATAACTTACAAGAATTTTATCTAGCGCAAAATTTTTTTGATCCGCATGGCAGAATTGCAACGGCAATGCCCTGGGCTTCAGAGCCCCATCGCATACACATGGAGGAATTTTGGGTAGACTACCAAGATGATGTGGATGTGTGGAGCTGGCACTATATCAGAATGACAGCTGACATGATGTAGAAATCGAGGCTCCGTAAGTTCCCTCCGGACTTCTCATATGCCGCGCCCACCGTCGATCCCCAGTACAAGGAAAAGGGGATCGATAAAAAGGCCCTTCCACCAGTAAATTGGGATGCCCAAGAAGGGCCCACAATTGAAGACTTCACTCGAGAGGTGGTCTAGCAGAGCCATGCCTATTTCAAGAAGGTGTGCCCCGGGAGTACTCGCCGAGCAGCCCAACCGGCGCCAAAGCTAACTCCGCCGCCGGTACCTAAAATGACCCCAGGGGCTGAAAATTCTTTGCAGGGGGTAGATAAGGGAAAAAGGATAGCTACAACCCCTTCCATGCAAGAAGTCCCCATCACAGAACAAATAAAATAGTCGGTGGCAGCCTCCCAACAAATGAGGGAGCAATTAATAACGAAGTTGGCCACCCCACCGCTTATGACCGGGCCACTTCATCCCTCCTCCTCCCCGTCATTAGCAGCCTTAATGGTCTAGGTGACGGGGGTGGACCCCCTAGAAGTAGCGGCAATAAGAGATGCGGGACCTCCTCTGGTTACCCGGAGGAAGAAAAGGCTCAGCAAAAAGCCCAAGGCAGAACCAGCGTCGGAGTCATCCCTCCCTCGAGAAGTGGAGATCCTTTCTTCTAGTTCCCTAGAACCAGAAAAGGAAATAGAGCCTACAGAGACCCCGGCCAGTCCCCCTCTAGAAGAATAATTTGATGTATTTGTGGTCGATGAGTTCAGAAATTTGTAGGGGGATGATACACAAGCAGAGGCAAAAGTTCCGGGGGTAGAGAAAAAGGCTGTGGAACAAGAAGATATTGAGAAAGAGCCTACACAAGGACAGGAGCAGTAGGAAGAAGAAAAGGAGCCAGAACTGAAGATTTCCTCTAGGGCTCAAATAATGCAAGGTCCGGGAGTGAACCAACAAAAACCAAGTGAACAAATGGCATCGGCTGGGGGAACCGAACCTGTGGGAATAACTGTAACTCCAGCTGCCACGTTCCAAGTGCCACTCCCGGGAGTGACCTTTGGGCAGGTGATCATAGCGGCCCAAACTCTGAATCTTGGCTTGACACCTCCCCTACTGCCAAAAGAGGTGCTAACTGAGGAGGAAGCCATGGCAGAAGAAGAGCAGCTTGAAGAAGAAATCCATGAGGAAGTCTACCAAGGTTTGGACCCAATAATAGACATACGGGACCAGGCTAAGGAGATGGAGATCAAAAAGAGCATTGCTACAGAAGAAGTTTAGGTGGGGAGAGGAACGGATGAGGTCCACGTTGCTGAGGAGCAACGGCCACAAGACACTAGGAAAGAATCAGGAGAACAAATTCTGGTAAGAAGGCCACCTCTCCCACCTCAGTGGCTAGTAGAAAGCAGGAAGAGAAAGGCTCAGTCCACTCTAGTGATTCCGCTCTCCCTGGCCGAAATGATGGCCCAAGTTCAAGCCCCGCTAAAGGAAAAGAAAGCCTGGATAGTTCATACTCTGTGAACTGGGCTGGGAGGAGAAATAATTTCCATTGTGGAAACACCTCCCCCAGATGCCGATGAAGAAACTATGGATCCCGCAGACTACAATGTTGCAGAGGTATCCCTGGGTAAAAGGGGAAAGCAAGGTGAAGTAGACTTGCTAAAGGAGGCAGCAAGGGTAGTGGAAGCCCGATATGAGAAAGAGGCCCAGAGGCTCAAATCTGAAAAGGAAAATAATGCAAACCTTATGGGGTTGCTTACTGAGCTGGCCTGACCCAATAATACTGCTCCTCCGGAGGGCTCCACCTCAGAAGATATACCGCAGAGTGACATAGACTCCCTGCGAGTGATGAAGAAGAAAGCTCAAGCAGTGGACGAGTGGGTCACCCTACAGATAGGAAACACCCATCATTTCCTAGTGTCCACCCTCCTAGATGTATTCATGGCTTGACAGGTTATTCATCAGGTGGAAACACTTATTGAGCAGTGGGAGGGTGACACCGAAAATTACCACGCATGGAAGGTGGAGCTCGAAGAGCTCCTTACCTTAGGAGAAGATATAATTTCTGAATCCAGAATTTTGGGTGATGAATCATTTGATTTTGTGAGAACCCAGCACTCCAGACTTGACCTCACATTGGAGGTAACCAAGCAACTGGTAGGGTCCTTGCAAGATAAGGTAAATACTGTAAAATATTCTTCTAATTTATACAAGTCTTTTGTAATAAAGGATTCCAGGGCTGATCCCCTTAGCACAGATACATATACCCCTGAAGATTTAGTTTTGGGGAGTTTTGATGAAATAATGAAGTCCCAGTATCAATCTTTGGAGGGGATAGATGGGGCCCATATGGAAAAATTAACCAGCATGATACTCAAAGGTCATGACACGGGAAGAATGGCAAATGAATTCAAAGAAAATGTTCTGGACCTGGGGGAACAAATTGAAGTGGCCAAACACAGAAGGGACAGCCTGAAAGACATAGATGAAGATGGCATTTCCCACCTCCTCTAGGCTTTCAACGACAATAAACAACCTTGAGCTTTCTCTGGAGGCCAGGGAGAACTCAATTGTTGGGCATTCTTTATTCTTTGGGGACGTAAGTTCCCAGATCCTGGAGTCCTAGATCCAAAATTTTGTATTCTTTCAAGTGATCCATGTCCTGGTCCCTGAGGCTGACCTGTCACTTTCAGAAGCGGTTAATAAAGACTGTCAGAAGGTGGTTGGCTACATCAAGGGATGTCGGCTCAGTAGTTGGTTTTTTGATAGGGTGGTCTTATCGAGGTGCTGCTCAGAGGTACACCTGGCACATTGGAGATAGGGCACCGCATTTCCCATTTATGAGGCATGTACCTCGGTCCCCAGGGGACCTACTTTCTTCTTTCTCCTTTCTGGCTCTCTTCTCAAGACCGATTCTTCCAATGTATATCCTTGTCTTATTCTTCTGACATGGAAGACCTATTCTGTCTCCAGGTCTTTTTTAGGGTGGCGCAGGTAGTACCGGCCCCCGGATATTGTATTTTATTGAAACATAATGTAAATAGGGTTAGGGTTTGAAGAGAGTTGTATAAATAGGCAGACTGGCGCATTTCCAAGGGTCGATGAAATTGATGATTTTGTTGTCCATAAGCAATAGCAAGTGATTCCTCATTTTAGTTGCAAAGCTCAATGCTCCATTATTCTAGTTTTTATATAGTCAAATGCTCCCCTGGAGCCACCATTGTATCACACACCAGTGCTTGCTGGAAAGGATATTAATAAAGAAGGGAGAATTCATGGCAATGATGTTGCTGGCATTCTAGCTTCTGAATTAATGGTATTTCATTTTTTAATGTTCTTTATGTCTCCTACTCTGATATGTTAAAGTAGATCAACGATCTCTTTACTCCCGCTACTGATAAAATGCTAGCTGATGGTTATGTATTTCTTTGGTATTTAGTGTAGTCTATCAGAGTATTATTGATGTTCCAGACATTTCAGAATGACTATAGTTAGATGAAATGTTTCTAACCCTGTAGGATCTTTTCTATTTTATTTGCTAAGTGTAGAATGCTAGGGGAAACCTTACTTTATTGAATCTCTGGAGAAAATGAGTTGAAGAAACCAGCTATCCCGCTCGAAAATAGTCACTTCTCCCCAATCGAGCCCCGCACTATTGTGACCCGACACCCAGGTGCTTGAAGGCCCGGGGAATATAATTCTCTCGGACAACCTTTGCAGGCAGAGTTGGCCGGTATCCCCAGAACCCGGTGACAACTTATGACTATTGGTGGACCCGGTCAGCAAAACCCCGTCAATAGCAGGCTCCTCTATATCATCTGGTTGGGATACCCTAGTCAGGTTTATAATATGCCCTTGTTCTTCCTATACCTATGCTGCTTCTGCAACATTTATTGAGGTTGGTCAAATTAAGGTGGATGGGCATATTCTCCATCACTATTACTCTCATGTTCAGACTCTGAATACCCAAACTCTTTTCCCCCTTTCTATGTATCTAAAACCCTGTCCAACTACTTACAAAGTGTATAAAAGTTATCAACCATAGCTTTAATCTTATCAAAATATGGTTGGTTGGGGTAAAAACCTCCAAATGAAAGTCCATTTCTTCTTATTTGTTTCTCCAAATTTAGTAACTCCTAAATTCTATCTCTTCTTGTCCTCACCTCATCCTCATCAAGGATATTTCTTGTAACATCCTCCTGCACACAAAAACCATGAACATTTGTATTTGGTATGGTAGGAGTTAAGAGCTTCCTAGCTCCTGCAATGAATCCTTCTAGGTCAATGTATCTGTATAATGTTGCTCTCATCTTGTAGCTTTCCATCCATGTGCCTACTAAATCAATAGCACCCTTACTCATAGTAAACTAAAAGATTTTAAATTGCCTAGGGGTTAATGTCCCCTTCCGGTGTGGTGCAAAATTATCATTGTCTCTCAAGAACAGCTACCAAATGAACTCCATAGCTGCAACCATGGATGGCACATGATATGGGAGAACATGAGGAGGATGTGTGAATCCATACACCCTAATCATAGTAAAATTTTATTCTAAAAATAAATCTCCCTAGTTATGGTCACCCTCCCACTTATCCACATACTCACAAGGTCTCAACAATTGCAACACCTTTACTGGGAGTCTAGTGTTACTAATACCTATGCTCTGCATTAATGGATATACAATCGAGTTCTCAAATCCATAAAAGTCACAATCTTTGGATGTATAGGTCCATATCCTAACCCAAAATTGAATAGGATTGGGCCGGTCCCAAAAAATCCTCTGAGGGTTCAAATTATTCACATCCATGATCCCATGATTGAAATGTAAAAATAAATGCATTAGGATAGAATAATGAAAAAACCTAGGTTCATTTTTCTTAGGATCTTTCATCTTCTTCTGCACAGCTACAAACCCCTCATGCATATTGTCAATAATATACTGTATATAGTCATAACTAGTGTTAGAATGCACATCTTGAAAATCTAACCCCATCATTAGAATTCTAGGGTTTATTTTCTCTGCTCCTCCATCTATACCCAACACTCTACACAAAGCATAAGCAATGTACTTAATATAAAAATGTATATCTTTAAAACAGTAGGGTGCAGTTCCAGATAAAGGGGTAATATGATTCCTAACCTCCTTAAGAATATGCTTCTGCAATTGGTTTCTAGCGACCCCAGGTTGTAACCTATACCTTTCTTCTTTCTTGGTAATATTTATTTTTGTAGACATGGTACTATATAAGACAAAGGCTTGCATGAATGAATTCCTATTCAACTCAATAGGGTAGTACCATCATTCTTCTTAATTGTCTTAGATAGAGCATCATAATGGATTGCAAGACCTAGAAACAAGTCCAAATCTACATAAACATCAGGGACATTTAACCTAGCAAGACCACTAGTCCAAGGGTTTGATATGGGAATGGCTTTATCAGAATTATTATAAAAATTGTTAAATAGAGAAAAACCTATGGAACCTAGGGTGCGGGCATCTCTGATTTTACAATACTCATCTACCAATAAGTTGGCATTTTCCCTCTTGTTCTGCGTAGACCCTGGCAATAGCTTCAAGAATTCATTAGAGAAATTCCTCTTTCCCTTGGCATCATCATCTACTTCATCACTCTTTGCGCTGGTAGAAGATACACTGACTACCTTACTCATCTTGCTCTGTTTCCACTTTCCTTTTCACTGATATTGAGACAAATCTCCTCTCAGGACTCACTACTCTTCTCTGTCCACTGCTAGCAATTCAAGAACCTTGACAACTAGACAATTACCCTAAAATTGATCAATTTCTTCCTTTTGAACACAAAAGACCTAGAAATTCTTCGCTCTACAATTCTGGATGTATGATAAATAAAAATGAACCTGCGATCATCTCTTTATGGTAACTTTTCCAAGTACTTAGCTCATCATTGAAGAGACAATAAATTTTTCTTTCAAGTTAACATGCTGTGGAATTAATTGAAATCCTAGCTATAGCTCATGAATGTGACAGGAAATCACATTCATATGAGTGTGTTTCTAGAAAAAACCTTATAAAAATTTGAACAGAATGACATGTCTCCATATGATTGGTTCTTCACCAGAAATCTTAGCTACCTTTTTCATACATTAATTAATCTCCTCAATTTTCATTGGACACTAAATCTCTATGTTGTCATATCAGGATCTGCCACCTTTTATCATTTTTCATATTTAGCAACCATACGACTGCGCAGTATCTCTTTGGCGCTGATCACATTTCTTAACCCTTAATTCTTCTAGAGATCTAGTGACTGCATGATTTATTTTACTTGACTTAACCATGGTTAACTTCTGGCAATCACATGAATGAATGAATCCAATTCGCCAGATAAAATGCTTAACCCAAAGTTTATTTGGAGACCCTGCGACCGAAGGTTAACTTTTATCTTTTAACTGTTATTGCCAAGTCTCTAAATGTTTATTTCTCTTTACGAAACCCTGTGACTAACCTTTGTCACCCAATCACTAATTAAAACTTCTACTTGATATTTCTTTTGGAGACTACGTGACATAGCTTTATGCTTTAATTTTAATTCAGAGACTATGCGACTAAAGCTAATCTCATTGTCATGAGCACTTTTTACTCTTATGCAAATTCGATAGAGACTTAGCGACTACCGTTGATCTTTTCACATTTTGCATCTGACGGCTCCGCCAAGTTGCTAAGTATATTTTAAAAGCCTTATATCATTTGGAGACTATGCGACTAACCTTTGTTCTATTCACTATGGACACATGTCTCATCTTAACTGTTTGTCTCCAAATCATTGAAGAAACACTGACTTAGCATTTTTAACTAGCGACTACCTAACTACCATATACTTCAATCACATTGTGGTTTGTCATGAAGTCTCGGCATCTTTTACTTAACTGAATTTTTAATTGGAGACTATGCGACATAAGCAATTAACTTGTCACTTAACTGTGTTCTGATCTGGAGACCTCGTGACTGAAGTAATCGCTAAGTCTCATGAAAATTCACTAACTGCATGATACTTTGCACAACACCGTGACTTAACTACATGTTTCCATGTTGCTTGATGACATGTGTTTGCATTGGGAGACTTTGCGACTGAAGGGTTTTGCTAATTCTCATAACTTATAAGGAATATTCTCTTCCTTTTTGAGACATCCCGACAACAACTAATCGCCAAGTCTCATGAAAATTTAGAATATGCTTTTAGGATTAAGCAACTCAACGACTATTAGAAAGCACATGACTTTTATAACTTAAGTTTCTCAAAAAGGTAATGCAAAATTAGAAACTCAATTATCATTTTAGGGCTTTTTTGCATTTTGACTTAGAAGATAGCTTAGGGTTTTGGGTTTTTGCACTATTCATTTGGATTTTGACCTAAAAACATAGAATTTTCATAGGGATACTTCAAAAATGAGATAGACCTTTTGATTTTGGATAGAAAAATGCATGAAGGCAACAAAAATTTAGGGCAAACCAACAAAATCAGGAATACAACCAACAGACTATTCTAGTCTATTCTACCTAAATTGTCCAATTTGACTAAGGTGGACAACCAAGTTTATAACATCACTTAGTGTCACCTTGTCTTACATCTTAGGAATTTAGTGAGAATATTGGATCTAAGATCGAATCATAACCCTAACCCTACTTTTTTGGGTGCACTGATGTGTGTACCATGGATGAACTTTAGGGTGTTCTACACCAGCTTATCTTTTATGCATTACTGAAAGAATAACCTTTATCTCTCTGATTCTCTGAAGTCTTTGACACTTTTATTATAGCCAATTATACTATATCAAGTTGACATCAATGAAATTAAAATTCATTAACTCATTTAATGTCTTGTATTATCTTTCTGCATTTCGGTGATCAACTTAAGATCTTCAAACATTCAATAAATTACATGTCATCAATCTCTCCCTTTTGCATGGATGGAAACACACTACATTATCATACTATACTATTACTAATACAATATGAAATATATAATAGTTTCATCAATATTTCCTATTGTAACTATTACAAATATCTGGCTTTCGATAAGCTCAAATAGCTTAGATTTGTTTCTTGCAGAGTGGGTTTCTTCAATCTTCAATCCCTTCATTGGATAGATGGAGCATCTTTTATCTATGTTCTGATATGTTCTCTTCCTTGACTAATCCTCATCTTGATAATATTTTTTTTCCTTTGACATTAATATCTCTCTTTTTATGAACTCTCTCCCTTTGTTACTTCTCTCCCTTAGATGGATATTTCATATGTAATCAATCTCTCCCTTTGAATATTGATTAACTCTTCCTTTTTATTCTTAGGAATTTCTCTTCATGGATAATTATATAATATTTTCTTATAATGAATCTCTCTCCCTTATGATAATGAGATAATCTCTCCCTTTGACAATGATTCCAAACAATTTTCTTGTATATAATCTTCCATCCCTTTATATAATATATTCCTTGTATTTCCCTATCCATCAACAATATAATGTCTCTTATGTTTGGTGTATATTTGTGCCTTGTTGTGTACAGATGTATCTTTTGATGTTCATCTTGGTGTTTTCATCAACATGAATGATCTTTAGATTATGTGTAGGTTGATGCAGCCTCCTAGTTAGCTTACTGACCGATAGACAAGGGTTGGACACCTAGTCTCTGTCTCAGGTACTCTAATGTATCTTTCAGTAATGGTTTGGTGAATATATCAGATAATTGTTCCTTTGATTGAACATATTCTAGTGTCACCTCCTTTCCTTTCACTTGTTCTCTCAGATAGTGATACTTGATAGGAATATGCTTAGTCTTAGCATGCATGATTGGATTCTTATAAATGTTAATTGCACTAGTATTATCACCGTAGATAATTACTAGTTCAAGAATCTTTATATTCCTACCTTCTAGCAATTATTTGATCCATTAAATATTGGAGGAATTTGCAGTCGCAACCACATACTCTGCTTCTGTAGTAGACTGAGAGATGAATCCTTTCTTCTTGTTGATCCATGTGACAAGTCTGTCACCCATGAAGAATGCTCGTCCTATTGTGATCTTCCATTCATCAATGTTTCTAGCCCAATCAACATCTGTATAGACTTATAGCTCAAATTTTCCTTCTCTTTTATACCATAAGCCATAGTCCTTGGTGTTTTTTAGATATCTCAGAATTCTCTTGACATTAATCATATGTGATTCTTTGGGATTAGTAGAGAATATTGCAACTATTCTGACTGCATGTGCTATATATGGTCTAGTATGAACAACATACATTAGATTTCCAATCAATTATCTATACAAGGTCTTATTTACCTCATTTGATTTGTCTTCTTTTGTTAGCTTACATCTGGTAGCCATAGGTGTTCCAACTAGTTTGGAATCTTCCATCTTGAATATCTTCAACACTTCCTTTATGTATTTGGAATCGGTGATATATATACCTGCATCTTGTTGAAGAATCTATAGACCAAGAAAGAATTTGATCTCCCCAAACATAGACATTTCAAATTCTTTGTTCATTTCATTACAAAAGGATATGCACAACATTTCATTTCCCCCAAAAATGATATCATCAATAAAAAATTTAGCAATCAGAATATTACCATTGGTATCTTCTTTTAAGTGCATATTGTTATTTCCACTTATTCTTACAAATTTAATGCTAATGAGATAGGAGTGAATTATTCCATACCAGGATCTAGGTTCTTGTTTCAATCCATACAAGGCTTTATGTAGTCTACATACCATGTTTCTATTGTTTGTATCAACAAACCCTTTTGGTTGTTCAATGTATATCTCTTCTTCTAGTATTCCATTTAGGAATTCAATTTTGACATCCATCTGGTATAACTTGAATCCTTTGAATGCAGCATAAGCAAGTAAGATTCTAACTCCTTCTAGTCTAGCAATGGGTGCAAAGGTTTCTCCATAATAAATATCTTCTTCTTGTGCATACCCCTTGTGTACTAACCTTGCTTTGTTTCTTCTGACCCCTCCATTATCATTCAGCTTGGTTCAGAATATCCATTTGGTACCACTGAAATTATTGTCATCTGGTCTCGGTACTAGTGTCAATGTACTATTCTTCTCAATCTAGTATATATTTATTCATTCATAGCAGTGACCCATTCTTCATTCTCAAGTGCAGTATTAACAAATTTAGGCTCAAAATGACAAAGTAAACATCTAGTGTTTAGTGACTTACTTCTTGTTCTCATTCCAGCCTTCTTGTCTCCTATGATTTGATTCTATGGATGATGTCTTCTGACATACTTGGAAAGTTTTGGTTCAGCTCTATGTTCATCATTCTGATAATCTTCTTGACCTTTGTTTTGATCTCCATCGCTTAGAACATCATCTTGAGGATTTTCCTAATTTTTAGTAATTGCAGCCTGATGCTTGGGTGCAATGTTTTGTTACTCGAGAGTGATACACTATTGCTTGGGTAGAGTGTGAGGTTCCATATAAACAAACCCATTTTATTCCTCTGGTTCTCTTCTGCTTTGCTTATCATTCTTCTCTACAAATTCATCTATTTTTATATTTTTTGTTTCAATGATCTTTTTAGATGACTTGTTAAGACATTTATAAGCCTTGATTCTGGTTGAATACCCTAGAAATATACCTTCTTCACTTTTGGAGTCAAGTTTTCCATTTTCATCATCCTTCAAAATATAACATTGACTACTAAATATTTTGAAGTAACTTACATTAGGTGTATGACCATACCAAAGCTCATAGGGTGTCTTCTTTGTGTCCTTCAGTTGTACTCTATTCAATGTGTGGATAATAGTACTGAAAGCTTCCCTCCAAAATTTTTGAGTGCTTCTCTTCTCAATCATCAATGTTCTTGCATAGTTAACAAATGATATATTTCTCCTTTCAACAATTCTATTTTGTTGTGGTGTTATTTGTGCAGAACCCTATCTTTTAATTCTATGCTCATTGAAATAGTAAGTGAATTCATCTTAAGTAAATTTGCCTCCTCTATCTGACCTTAAGAATTTCAATTTATTTTCACTTTGTTTCTCTACCTTATCCTTATACCATTTAAACATCTTGAATTCTTTTGATTTATCTTTGAAGAACATAACTATCATCATTGTAGAATAATCATCAACAAAGAGAATAAAATACCTATCTCCATAGTAACTCTTTGTTCTCGTGGGTCCACATAGATCAGTATGGACTAATTCTAGAATTGCATTAGATGCATGGGTTTTACTCTTGAAAATATACTTTGTCATCTTACCTTTTTGAAAATTATTGCACATGATATGCTCGGGCTTAGTCATTCTTGCTAAGCCTCTGACATTCATTTTATTGCTTATGTTTATCATGTTGTCAAAATTCACATGACACAATATTTTGTGCCACAACCATATGTCTTTGTTTCTATCCATTAAATAAGTGGTGTTAATGTCATCAAGATAGAAAAGGTTACCTTTTATCTGCTCACTGGTTCTGATCAACCTTCCTAATTCATTGAAGATCTTTTCCTTATTATTTTCAAATGCCACTCGGTGATTTGTATTATTTAGCTATGAAACACTTAACAGATTATAATTCAGTCCTTTTACCTAGTAAGAATTTTCACATTTGATCGGGTTATTCAACATTATATTTCCTTTACCTTCAACTGGACAAGGTGTATCATTACCGATTCTTACTGAACCACTATTATAGTATTCAAAAGTTTCAAACGTTTGTTTATCACCGATCATATGGTGAGTGCAGCCACTATCTATGATCCAGACATCATTCTTACTACCTTAGATATGAGTGCAGTTTCTACATACCTTTCTTCTTATTCATCTGAATCATCCTTCATGGATACAAATACCATCTCAATGTCTTCTTATGAATTGGTGTCAGTGTCATTAGCTCTATTCTCAGCTATATAACAAGCTTTCTTCCCTTTGTCCTTGTAGTCTCAAGTATCTCTTTTGTCAGATTGTTGATTGCTTTGATAATCTCTATGACCACCTCTACCATACTTATTCTCATATGATCTATCATTAATTCTATCATCTTTTCTTCCATTTGGACATCTTGCAACAAAGTGTCCAACCTCTTTACAATTAAAACATAAAAGTGGTAATTTACCTTTGTATCTATTGTTGCCTCTCTACAATTTTATTTCTATTAGTGCTTCAATCTCATCAAGTCCTTGATCCTCATTATCACTTTCACTATCATTTCTAATAGCATGTCTATGACTTGAATTGCTTATTTTCAAAGAAGATTTGAATGCAAATTATATAGATGGTAAGACACTATTATCAAATTTATTCATCTCAAATGAAATTGGTCTACCAATCAAACTATCTAGAGTAAATGTATTGTTTCCAACTGCTCTCATTTCTCAAATAGAAGAAACTCTAATATCATATACATGTAGTAAGGTTCTTAAGATTTTACTTACCCCTGTCTCCTCTTCAAGTACACCTCCAAATTCTCGCATATCATTAACTACCTCTTTGATTTTGGAGCTATACTAAGTGATATTTTCTCCTTCTTCATCCTTAGGTAATCAAACCCCCCTCTTAGGCTTTCAACCTTAGCTCTTAGTACATTAGCATCTCCTCGATGTACCAGCTTCAACTTATCCCATATTTTATTTATAGAGGTGTAGGTTTTGACATATTCAAACTCAACATAAGAGAGTGATGAGGCAATTTATATCATCATGCAATTATGTTCACGCTTTTCTCTTAATTTCTCAAGAGTGTGAGGTCCTATAGGAAACACATATTTAGTATCAAGGTGTTGAGTAACATCATTACCAATACCTGATAGGTGGAATCTTATTCTTCTTTTCCATGATGTAAAGTTGTCTTTATTCAACTTGGGAACATCTTGTCTATTCATCTTGTGATCTTTTTCTTGATATATTAAACTCCCTTTCTAAGCACACAAGCTCTGATACCAATTGGTAGTAATAACTAAGAGGGGGGGTGAACCAGTGGCCTCAAAATATTCCAATTAATCAACCCAAAAACTTAGTACCACAAAGTTAAGCCTCTAGTTATCTTCAGTCCTATAAGATGAATGCCTTCAAATATACTTATCCAATTACTACTACTCGGAGTTCTTTGTTAAACCTTATTCTTTATGTTTACCGAATAGAAGTCTTTCAATTTACCAAAAAATATTAAATTACTTAGAGTATACCGATCAATCTAAATTAACTATATTTAATGAAAAACACTAAAGTAATGACTCATAAACACATTGACACATGGATTTTTAATGTGGAAACCCTGTTAAGGGAAAATCTGCTTGGGACCGGTCACTTAAAATTTTCACTCTTATGAAGTGAGCTCAGTGAAGAGCCAACCCTGTTAGAGGTTACAAACACAATGTTAAGTGTGACCTTGTTAGAGGATTTAAAAGATTATTTTTTCACTTGATATTGGGCATTTCTATGCTACCTTCCTTTTCGAAACTCTTCTAGTTTTCCAAATGGTATCTAACATCTCATGCTATCTTCATGATCAAACTTTTTGATACTCCTTAGGATGTATCTCAATATAGAAAGGATATTTAAATCCTTCTTGATTAAGGGACTTTCTGAATCAATGGTTAAACTAAAACAATATGATTTGTTCACATACACAACTTTTACTTGCAGATTTTTAGATCTATTGTAAGCTCATTTAAACAAATTTGATCAATATATCTTATCAATACCTTGGCTTCACTCTTTGTTCTGCTCAGTGATGCTATGCTCTATTGCTTGGTGTCCACAGAAATATTTATCTCTTTCCTTAGCTTGATTGATCATGACTATATGAAGTTGTTCTTCATCATTTTCTCTCTAGCATCCTCTTTTTCATTCACTCCACTTAAGTTGTAATGGATTAAGTTGTCACTTTATAGACATGATATCACCATTTCTAGGTTCTTAATTTTCTTTATCTTGGTGTGATCTACAATCTTAGCAAATCTTATTTAAGGAAAAAACTCATGTTTTATCTCGTAGAGATCTTCTTACCAACTGAACAAAACAACTTTAAATACTTTTCTTATCTTTGGCTTTATCTTGTCAATGAAAACAATGATAACTACCAGTTAAGTCTATATTTAGCTCTGCTAGCTAGCTATTTTGTCATTTTTGAACTCTAGTAAACTTCAGTGTTATAACTCTTTGATAGCTTTGGTCAACACATCATTTCTCCTTAGCTTCTCCATCAGGGTTGTCTGTCTATCCAATTACATTGTTATTCTGGCCATTAGGTATTCTTGTGATTCTTCTCATTGGTAATGCTCATTGAGTTTCTTGATCGGGCATATTAGTGACTTAAATTTCAGTTATCTCTATCCGTTGGGTTCCAATAGATGTCAATGTTTGAAGTCACATAGTGAATGCTTTTGTTTTATGCATTATTGAAAGCATAATCTTTATCTATCTAATTCTTTAAAGTCTTTGAGACTTTGATTATAACCAATTAGATTATATCAAGTGGACACCAATGACAATACCATCCATTAACTAATTTAATGTCTTCCATTATCTTTTTGCATTTCGGTGATCAACTTAACATCTTCAAACATTCAATCAGTAACATGTCATCAATAGCAACATATCTTTTAGGATTCAATCCATGGGAGGTACCTCACTACCTCAATCTTTTGACATAGCAGTAAAAGATGAAAATTGTGTAATTCAAGCTGATATGATAGCCCCAAGGCCACCTATGCCTATTTTTCCTAACATTCAGCCCAATATGCCTCTACAAATGCCTCCATTTACCCCTATACCTACTATTGTGACACCTCAAGCTAGTTCTAGTAACAAGGGATTGGGTGCAGGATTTTCCCAAGAACTATAAACAATGAAAAGTGATTAGCAAGCAATAAATAGCTTACTAAAAAGTGATCAAAAATAAATCAAAAAACTTGTTATAGACCCTAACCAAAGAGTTGAACAATATAAAAAAGAATAATCAGGAGGCTAGACCACCATTTTAGCACCAAAATCAAGGTCCTAACCAGCAATATCAAAATTAGGGACAATCTTATCAGCAGAATAGGCCCCCATATCAAGGGAATTACCAAGGCCAAAGGCAAAACTTCAATCAAAGACCATTCCAGCCTTATAATCTTGTGCCCCTCAACTTTGCAAATCTGATTAGGGAGATGGTTCCAAGTTAGAAAAATCTAGCCTTAGAAAATGAATGGTGTTTTTCCTGCAACCAATCCCATAATCAAGCTACATGCTCAAATGGGTGGATGAATCAAGCACTAATGGAACAAAATTGCTCATATACCCAATGAAAGGCACCTCCTAGTGGGTCAATACCATATAAAAATACACATTCTGATGAGACTTCTCTCTTTAATTTTGAAGAGAAAGATTTTAATGGAGTAAATGGTGAATCTTCAATTACTGCCAATACTCAGTTCAAGAGAAGAGCCCAAGACATAGAGAAAGTAGAGGAGAAGGGAAAAGATACTACATCTGCATGGCCATCACATCCATCTATCCCTGTCATACAAAAGAAGGCTCCCACCATGCTAGTCAAGAAGAGTCAATCTCGTGAGGATGTTGAGCCCATAATAGTGCAAGTACCCTAAAAGATCCACACATCAACGCCTTTTAACATTGTGGACAACATGAAGAAAATGGATATAACTATGTCAATGTGGGAATCCTTGGCTATTCCAAGGCAACTTGAAATCTTGAGGAAGGCTATGGGTGAACCGACAATTCCTCAACAACCCACAAATGATATTTCTAAGCCAGTGTTGGTAAACATTGATCAAGAGAAGAAAATTCCAAGCAGCAACACCAAAGAAGAATCCACTCAAGGTAGAAAATTAAAGCCCCCTCCCTTTTATGTATCATTAATTATTGGAGATTTTCTAGTACATAGTTGTATGGTAGATAGTGGAGCTACTAGTTTAGTCATGCCCAAGAAGATAGCTAACCAGTTAGGGCTCAAATATGAACCATTCCAAAAGAGAGTAACACAACTTGATGGTTTATTAGTAAACATAGTGGGTGTGTCCAAGGATAAAAGTCTAATCCTCCATGCAATCCCCAATTTCTCTATCATACTTGATATTTATGTCATAGACCTCCTTGCACTATTTGATATATGTCTCTTAAGGGAATTCATAGCTAAGATAGGAGGCTATATTTCTTATGTCTGGTCTCATATGCTTTTCCATACTAGATATGGAACCAAGGTTACTATCAAATCTGAATCATTAGTAGTACATCATATAGAACGTTATGTGTCTAATGTAATCAATGCAAGGGGTCTTGCACTTGACAATAATGATTTTCCAATAATCAAGGAGACAAGTACTTAGATAGATAACATCCTAGATATTTATCTAGATGAATGGGGATTAGAAATAGCTTTATTGGCCCAATGTAATGTTGTTTGGGATGCTGGTTTTGGAAATTACATGATAGAAGAGGATGGTTTCATAGAGCCAAATCTTTTCAAAGAAGACACTGAGGAATCATAAGAACAAAGCAATGGATTTTGGGAAATGTTCTTTGATGATGCTAGAAGAAAACATGGATTTGGTGGTGGTGCAATGCTTGTCTCCCCAAAAGGTGAAAAATAATATACAACCTTTAGATTGGTTATTTCTTGCACTAGAAATACTAGTGAATATGAGAGTCTGGTAAATGGACAAGAATGGGCTAGAAAGAGAGTTACTAAAGAATTAAAGGCACATGGTGACAGTGAATTTGTTTTTTTCCAAGTAAGAGGGACAAGTGCTACCAAGAATGATACATTGAAAGCCTACAATATTAGAGTTTGGGATGCTATAGAAGATTTCCATGCTTTCAACATCATTTCTATCCCTAGAAAACTAAATCAGAATGCAGATAGGTTATCTTTTGTTGGATCCCAATTTGATATTCCCAATAACATTTTAGTAGGAAAGGATCAACAACATGTCAAGATTATTCTCAGGCCTTCCATCCTTGAGAATGATGGTAATTGGCAAGTGTGTGAAAATGATGAACAAATTTTGCAATTCTTATTTGAGGAAGATTTTTTTTCAGAGCATAATCAGGATAGGTTGATGCATAATTATGGTGACCAAGTGGTAAAACTCAAATATAATAAGAATCCTAAAGGCATTTTCACCTTAGAATCTATCTTCAAAAAATATGACCAAGAAAAATAGAATAAGACTAGCTTGGTAGTTCAACAGGAACACTATGTTGATTTAGAACTGGAACTTGGTAAAAGCTTAAAGTTTGGAAAGGAGAACAATGACTCAGAAAAATAAGCCTACACTCAATTATTTCTAGAATTCAATGATGTCTTTTCTTGTAAATATGAAGACCTCAAAGGATTTACTCTAGCACTTGCTCAACATACCATTGAGCTAGAACCAAATGCCAAACCAGTCAGACAAAAGCAGAGGCTTCTCAATCCCCAAATAAAGTCACATATGCACAAGGAAGTTATCAAGTTGATAGAGAGTGGTATCATTCACCCTATTAAGCATACTATTTGGGTGTCCAATCTAGTCCATGTGAGGAAAAAGAATGGGGAGCTTAGACTCTGTGTTAATTTTAGGGACCTTAATAGGGCATCCCTAAAAGATCGCCATCCATTGCCATCCATGTAGCAAATTCTTCAATATGTCTTTGGATCAGAAATTTTTTTAATTGTTGGATGGCTACTCAGAATACAATTGTATCCTAGTTAATGAAAAGGATCAATTCAAGACCTCATTTACAACCAAGTGGGGAACTATGGCCTATCAAAAGATGTTGTTTGGTTTGTCAAATATAGGGGCCACTTTTCAAAAGGCTATGCATATGGCCTTTAAAATCCTCATGAAAAATTTTGTATTGGTCTACCTTGATGATATCACTGTCTATTCTAAACATGTAGCAAATCACATCAAAAATTTGAGGAAAATATTTGAAAGATGTAGAGAGTTTGGGATCTCCCTTAATCCCAAGAAATGTGTGTTTTTAGTCAATGAAGGAAATTTTTTAGGGTACATTGTGTCCAAGAAAGATATCATAGTCGACCCTGAGAGAATTGCAGCCATTCTAGAGCTACCCCTACCACATCATAAGAAGAGTCTACAATCCATCATAGGAAGGATTAATTTTTTTAGTTATTTATTTCCTAATATTATATATCTTTTGAAGCCTTTAACAACCACATTGAAGAAGAATGTAGTTTCCTATTGGACCAAATAAGGAAAGAATAGCTTTCAAGCCATTAAAGAGGCTCTAATAAAAGCTCCTACCTTACTGAATCTTGATTTTAGCAAAGAATTCATTCTTTATGCTTATCAAGGCTCTAATGCAATCTCTATGATGTTGAATCAACAGAAATCTAAAGGATTGGAGCATCTTATTTCTTTCTTTAGTAAAGGTTTGGGAGAGTATGAACAAAGATATTCTTTTGTTGAAAAACATATACTTGCTATTTTAAAATGCCTTTAAAAGTTTAGACATATGTTAATCCACAGTAAGGTACAATTAAGGGTCACTCATCCTAGTGTCAAAGAGTTCCTTCTTTCTAATGACCTAAATGAGAAAAGAGCAGGTTGGATCACCAAAGTCATGGAATATGATTTAGACATTCAGGTTACCAAGCTAGTCAAAGGAAGAGGCCTTTATGAACAATTGATAGAGGATGAAACTCTAAAGGATCAAGAACAAGTGAATGCATCTTTATTTTTGCATTCAACATAAGATCATGCCAAGGTAGCAGGTTTGTTTCCTAACATGGTCCATTTTTTGAAGATAGGTGAGTGCCCTGCAAACTTGGATTCAGCAAAAAGAAGTCATTACAAAATCTATTTCTTTTGTGTCAATTAATGAGGTCCTTTTTAGAAAGGATCATAATGGTTTTCTCTTGAGATGCATTAATTCAAAACAAGTAGCAGGTGTCCTACATGAATTCCATGATGGACCTTCTGGAGATCATTTCTCTCCTAGGACTACTTCCTTTAAGATCATGAGAGTTGGATACTATTGGCCATGTATTTTTAACGACAGTCATGATCATGTGAGAAAATGCATGAAGTGTGCTATGCTTGCAGGTAAGGAAAGGTTTTTAGCTCTTCCCCTCAAACCAATCAAGACAAACCAACCCTTTGTAAAATGAGGCATTGAATTCATAGGCCTAATTAAACCCCCTTCTAGTGTAGGCCATAAGTTGATAATCACTGCAACTAATTACTTCACCAGATGGACTGACGCTATTGCACTAAAAGAAGATAATGAGAGTGTTGTGTTAGGGATTTTGCTTGTATGAATCACAATGCTTGAAATGTCTATGTGAACCTTGTACCTTCTACTCCTGATTCAGAGACAAGGAAAGCCTAATTGCTAAGGACTAGATAAGGTCCTTCTTCATTTTTGAGCTCCACAAATACTCAGGCAGGTTTTACCTCTTAAAATGGTTGTTAACACAGTATTTGTTATTGTGGACACTGATTTGTCATGTATCTCTATTGAACCAACTTTATAAAATACCTTGTAAATGACCAAGCATAATC
>MU225132.1:1668898-1711193 GCA_018584345.1 Thuja plicata | reverse complement strand
TCTGAAATCATAAACTCGGTGAATAGGAATGAGTGCACGATCCTCTGTTTATAGCCACAAGGTTCAGAGTACATGGCTCAAAGTTTAGAAATGTCAGTTCTGCAATTAATTTGATATGCCATGAAACATTTAAAAACCTAGCCGTAGTTACGCGAGGTGACAGGAAATCAAATTTAAATCATGAGAATTTTGGCGCAATGATAAAATGGTTAAGACAGCTGAGATGGCACTCTGTGATTCATCCTGTATCATACATCTTAGCTACCTCTTGTTCATAGTAATCAAAAATTCTTTTATCTGATTGGCCATAGGCTTGATCTCCTCTGTCACGTCATCCACTTGGTGCCACTTTTATAGATCCTGTTTATCTGGCGACCTCACGACCTCATAAAGTCTCTTTGTTGCGATTATTTTCTCTTAACCATGGTCTGATATTCAGACTAGGTGACCACGTAATTCCTTTACCTCAGGTAACCCAAGTCTTTCCAGTGATCAGGCGACTATGTGAAAATCTAAGTTGCTCAGGGTTAACCTTAACTCAGTTTTCATCTCCAGACTACGCGACAAACCGTTGTTCTTATTTCATGATCTCTTTAGTAGCTTAGTCTGGAGATCCTGTGTCTTTACCTGTAACTTGAAGCACATGCCCTTTTCTGTTTACAGTGACCTTGTGACATACCTTAATCACTTAGTCAGAAGGACTTTTTCCCTGGGGCACTTTTATTACGAGACTACGCGACCACCGTCAGATCTTGTCATTCCTTCATCTAACGGCTGTCTTTTAATCACTTCACATTTCCTTATGCCCTTAAAATATCAAGAGACTTCGCGACTGAGGGAAAAATGACTTTAGTCTCCTTATCGCTTGATCCCTTTCCTTCATCTGACGACCTCCCAACAACCACTAGCTCTGTGACAGATGTCATCTTTTCTTTCGTCCTCTTTATGCATACTAGAAACTGAGTCATCACCCCTGATCTGGCGACATCCCGACTGAGTAAAATCACTTAACATGAAACCATTAGTCGCATGGTCGGGAATGTTATCCTCTAACTGTCAACTTATCACGAGACCACGTGACTGAAGAAAAGCCTTAACTGTTTGAATGTCCTGATCCAGCGATCACGCGACATGAAGGAGGCGCAAGGTCAGGAGACATTTCTTTGACTTGCCATTTCTTCTCACGATCACCCAACTGAAGGTGGGTCCCGTTCTTTTTAAAGCTTTATATCATGGAATTAAGCGACAACCCGACTAAAGGAAAATCGCTAAGTCTCGAGACACAGATGGAATATTCGATTTCTTCAAGAGACTACACGACTCAAAGGAAAAACTAAGTCGGGAGAAGCTTTGGCATATTCGATCTGGGTTATGCGATCAAGTGACCTGACTTAAAGCACATGCCTTTAGTGACTTGAAAAAGGTAATGAAAAAACATAAGACATGGCTGAGGGTTTCAAAATACATCGTTTAATACTTGGTTTCTAGGGTTTATCAGGTTTTATCAGGATTTTGACAATTTGGCAAGGAATAAGCATGAGCACCTGAAAATTTTCAGAGGGGAGGGCAAGGAACCAGGCATTTTAGCAAAAACACGAAATACAACCAACATGTTGTCCTAAATTTTTATGATGACATAATCCACAGGTTTGGAATCCCAAACTCTATTATATTAGATAATGCACTTCCCTTTATAGGCCTAAGAGTCACTGAATGAGAAGATAGAAATGGTATTTGTTTAAATACTAGTTCCAATTATTACCCCCAGGGTAATGGTTTAGCAAAGTCTATAAACAAGAATCTGATCATGATAATCAAGAAGATTTTGCAAGAGAATAAGAGGGATTGGCATTCGAAAATAAAGGCTACCTTATGGTTAGACATGGTCACTCCCAAGAAGATGATTGGGAGTTCCCCTTACATGATATTCTATGGAAAGGAAGCTAAACTATCATTCTCAACAGAATTTCCATCTCTAGACCTTGCCACTTAGCTTATACTCTTTAAAGAAGGAGATCCCTTGCAGGTAACATATGCTCAACTCATGGATTTATAAGGAAGCAGAGATAAGGCTATGCAAACAATGGAGTTTCAACAGATGAAAACCAAGAAGATCTTTGATAAGAGATCTAGGTCAAGAAGATTCAATGTTGGGGATATAGTCCTCAAATGAGATGAATTTAGATTGAAGCCCGATAGACATACAAAGCTTGATTCCTTTTGGGGAGGATAATTTGTGATCACTGAGTGCAAGGAGAATAATGCTTTTCAGCTATAAAATATTGAAGGAGAAGTATTTCCAATTTCTGGTAATCGCTTTCATCTCAAGCCTTGTTTAGAGGTTTGTACATATTTGTAATTAAGTTTCCCACTTTTTGTTCTTCCGTTTAGGTTAGTTTTCCCTAGTTTCCTCCAAGAGCTTGGGAACGGTTGTTATTTCTTCTTGTATAGCTCTTTCCCTTGTTTGGCTCATTGTTCCTCCTCCTAGTTTCAGTCCTCCTTTTTCCCAGAAGTGTCTTCTTGTGCTAAATGGAGACTCCTTACACAATGGATTGTCATAATGCCACTGGTTTTATATGTCTAAAAGGTTGACATTCAGCAAAAATCGCTAAAAATACTACCCATATTTCACATCTTGTCCAATTTTTTCTACAAGTGGAGTAAATGAGGCTCCCACAAGGTTAGAGCCTAGCTTGTATGAATTCTACACCTTTCTATTGTCCTTATCTTTCTTTCTGCATATTTGTAGGTCGCTAGTTTTACCCCTGGTTCATGTCTTTTAGCCCTAAGTGCAAGACCCTATGAAATTCCTTAAAACCCTATGTCTTTAGTGGAAGTTCTAATTTTTATTTACCTTTTTTTCCACTTAAAGTTCCTATTTGTCATGTTTTTTAAACCATCCTTCGAGTAGGGCCATGTTTTTATTATCCTATAGACTTGGCACTTTAATTATTTTATTTTACCCTAAGTCTGGATACCCGCAAGCCTTTTATTATAATGATCATGTGTCATCCAACTTATTTTCAATCCAATGGATGGCGTAAAGGCTTAATTCCAAGATGAAGTCTATTTATCCTTTAAGTGATTAAGTCTGGGTGCAACGTATTTTTGGTGGGGCTGAGATTTTTTAAAAGTCCTGTGGATAAAGTGTATCTAGCTTCCTTTTAATCCAATGAATGACATTATGGATTAATCCCAAGATGTCATCGATCTACCCAGTAAGTCATTAAGCCATGATGATACGTGTATTTGGCATGCCCAACCTATGTTAAAAGCTATGATAAAGTGCATGCATTTTCTTTTTAATGGGACAGATGATGTAATGGCTTAATCACAAGATGTAGTTGATCTATCCTTCAAGTCATTAAGCCATGGTGACATATGTCCTTCTGATAACATGGGATATGTTTGGGTAAAGTTAACCGAAGATTAAAGTGCAGACAAGTTTCGATCAATAAAACAGTTGGCTTATAGGCTTAATGCGGAGATGCACATGATCTAATCTTCAGGCCATTAAGTCATGGTGACACATAGACGATGGGGTCACCTTTATGCAGGGTCTTCGGTTGATTAATCTGTGAGTAATTCTTATTTAATCCAAGGGTGGGCTTAAAGGCTTAAAGACAAGTTGATCGAAATATAACAATCGATTCATTAAGCCATGAAGACACATGTCTATGGTGGGTCTAATGCAACTCCAAGGTGATTAAGATAAAGATCGATCAAGTCCTTTTTCTCAGATAGTGGTCTTAAACTCTTAAAGAAAAGTTGATAATGATCTATCCATCAAGCCATTAAGTCGTGGTGGCATGTGGTAGATCACAACATGGGTAAATAAGTTTTAATGGCTAGCTTAATGCCTTGAATACAAAGATGAATTTTTTTAAGCTATAATCCATCAACTTGTGGTGACAAGTAGTAGATATGATCTTGTGCTCGCTGGTAGTTTAAAAAGGATCGACAGTTGTACTCTAAAGATGATGAAGATTCAAATCTGAGTTGTTTGTCAAGAATTTCGCACCATATAGTGATAATTTGTATTTGAATTCAAATATTCAAATCTATTTTCATGATGTCTCTTAGTGGTGATGATAAAGACAAAGTTCCAGATAGACAGTTGCAATCATCGCTTAGTCTGTTCGAATTTGCGGTGATATAAGATATTTTTTAAAAGGGGTAATCTGATCTTCTAAGATATTTCTAAAGTACAATGATGACCAACTTAACTATTTTTAGGTCTTCTACATTGTCAATCAAAATCTGTTGTAACCCTAATTTTTCCCTAACTGGGTGGTGGATTGAATCCCGAGCCTATGTGCTAGGGGAGGTTGTATATAAGTGTTTTTTGATCTTTCATAGCTGAGAGGGTTTTAGCTTATGCAATGTTTTTGTGGCATTTTCTCTGCCCCTAAATTTTCATGTATTTGTAATTTCTCATTAGAATTCAGATTATGCAAAGAATTTTGAGATACCTAATGCAGAGAGCACTGCAAGAAGATCTAGATGGGCTCCAACTCCTTATCAACTATTCAAACTCCTTTCTTAGAAACCCCAACTCCACCAATGTCTTCCAAGGGTGTCTTTTGACTTGGCAAAGGGGTCAATATGCTTCCCCTATCCTTTCTTGACTCTCCAAGCCAAGTTGTAGAACTTTGCAATTTCTCCTTTAGGGACACCTTCCCTAAACTAAGAAAAATAGTGTAAATCTTCACCAGAGACTTAGAACACCTACCCTAAGTGATTGAAGACTTCAAATAGACCCCAAGGTCCAAGAATCCACCACTAGATTTGGTCTTTTAGACCCATGGATATTCAAATCCTAAATAGCCTAGGATTCCTTGTAGCCCTAACAAGAGGGTATTTGGGACTTAAATTTCAACTAAGAAGGATCCAATAGATTTGATTGGGTTTATAGACACCATTTATGGATTTTTTCAACCCCTCAAAGCTTTAACACTTCACTCTACTCCTACATCCCTGAACTCTCACAAAGCACACAAGCCTAATTAACTAGGTTAGGCTTGGTTTGTTAACTAATTGATCAAATATGGGTTCATGGAGTAAAAGAAAGGACTTAGATTGATTCCCCTATCCCAAAATAGTCTAGAACCACTCTTAGTTTGATCCTTCCAAACACATATTGCACATGCATTTGACTGTACCAAAGAGCCAGGATAATTACATAGAGATAATTAGCCTAGGGCTTTGTCTCATAAATAGTAGGACTAACATTGAGTGTCTGAGCTTTAGGATTCTTAAAGACCATGATCCTAACTTGTATTTTCCAAGTGGCTGAGTAGATCCACTATATAAATCTCAAGTTAGGATCACATCTTTGTGACTGACCCAGTAAACCTTGCTGGTGCAAGGAACCTCTCTATTTGATGTTTTGGTGTGTTTTAGGGTTAGATTAGGTGATTGTGTGTGTATTGAAATAAGGTCCAATGGGTTGGATGCAATGTTAGTCAACTTCATTTTTGTAAGATCCCATAGTGCTCATAAGGTGATTTAGGGTCATTTTGGCTTTAAATAGTGAAAAGTTGCTATTTTCGTGTAATGTGGGGTTGAGGAGTGTTTTAGGACCCTACATATCCTATCTAGGTGATGACATGTAACTGATTGAATGTTTGATAATGTTAAGTTGAAGATAATGCAAAGCATTAAATTAGTTAATGGTTTGTATTGTCATTGATGACAACTTGATATCATCTATATGGTCATGTACATAATCCCAAAGACTTCAGAAAATCAATGGAACAAAGGTTATTCTTTAAGAAATGAATAAATGTCAAGTATTCTAAGTGACAGATAACACCGACAAAGTGCACATTATTGGTAAAGGCAAAGAAGAAAAGTCACAGTGATACCCGACAAGTAGAAGATAGTGTTGCGAGACAAAGCAAAACCACAGGATACCCGACGAGCTGAAAATAGAGTTGCTTGACGAGTAAAAATATAATGATGCCCAATGGATGGAGATCACAAAGCTAACTGGAGTCATTTCTCTGGAACTATCAGTTGTCACTGATAACTAACTGAAGAATTGACCGATGGAACAGAGAGTTTAGTAAATGACAAAATATCTAGCTAGCAAGAGCTAAAGATCGACTTAACTGGTTGTTTTCTTTCTTTTATTAGACCAGAGTTAAGTAATTGATTTAAAGAAGATTTGTATAGTTGGAAAGAAGATAAATAAGAGATAAATCAAGTGTTATGCTTTAAATCAAATTGGCTGGATTTTTTTTCATGCCAAGAATCAAGAATCAAGAAATAATGAATATCATGTCTATATAAGAGAAAATCTTAATTCATTTTTGTATCACATTCATGGAAAATGGATTAAGGGGAGTGAATAGAAAGAGGATGCTCAAGAGAAACTGATGAAGAAGAACTTCATGTACAGTCCTGATCAATCAAGCTGAAGGAGAGCTAAATAATTCTACAGACACCAACGAATAGTGAAGCATAGCATCACAAAGCAGAAAGTGTGGAGCACAAAGAATTGAATTGATACATTAATCAGAGAGGTAATGTCCTTAAATAGATCTGAAAATCTGCAATTCAAAGTTGCATTAGAAACAGATCATAGTGTTTAATTTTAAACATTGAAGCATCAAGTCTCTTAATAGAGTAGGACTTAACAATCTTCTATATATTGAGGTACATCCCAAGGAGTCCCAAAAAGTTTGATTCATGAAAGTAGCATTGGATTTTCCTGATACCTATTGATAGTCTAAGAAGGAGGCTGATTCAAGGATGGTAGCAATAGATGCTCGATACTAAGTGACAACCTCTATGTATAAAATCCTCTAACAATGTCACACTTAACAGTGTGTTTGTAACCTTTAATAGGGTCGGCTCCTAATAGGGCTCACTTCAGAAGAATGAAAATTTGGGGTACTGGTCCTAGTGGTTTTTCCCTTAACAAGGTTTCCATGTTAAAAATTCATGTGTTATGTGTGTATGATTCATTTCTTTATTATTTTTTATCTGACATAGTTAACACTGGGTTGATCGGTATACTCAACTTATTTATTGAGTTTTGGTAAATAGTTATGTTGCTTATTGGTAATCAAGGAGAATAAGGACAGACAAGGAAAAATGACAAACAGTTATTCATTATAAGTATTTCATGGCATGCATCTTGTAGGGACTTAATAATCAGAGGTTTATTTGATTGGTGGTTAATGTTTGAAGGATACAATTTTGAGGCCATTGATTCACCCCCCCCCCCCTCTCAGTTATTACTAACAATTGCTATCAAAGCTTGTGTGCTTAGAAAGGAAGTTTTCAAGACCTAAGTCAAGATCACAAGATGAACAGATGAAATGTGCCCAAGTTGAACAAAGACAACTTTGCTTCATGGATAAGAAGGATAAGAGTCCACTTATCAGGTATTGGTAATGATGTTACTCAATTTCTAGATATTGAATATGTGTTGCCTACAGGAGTATTGATAGTAGATCAATTGAGAGAGAAGCATGAACACAACTGCATGGTTATAGAGCATTCTTCCTCACTCTCTGATGCTGAATTTGAAGATGTCAAGGATTGAAAAAGTACAAAGAAGATGTGGGACAAACTGAAGCTTGTACATGGAGGTGATACAAATGTTCTAAGAGCCAAGGCAGAAAGCCTTAGAGGAAAATTTGATGATCTCAAAATGAAAGAAGGTGAAAACATCACCCAATACAACACAAGAATAAAAGAAGTAGTCAATTCTATACGAGGAGTTGGAGGTACACTTGAAGAGGAGACAATGTTAAGTAAAAGCTTAAGAACCTTACTGCATGTATATGCTATTAGAGTTTCTACCATTCAAGAAATGAGAGTAGTAGCAAACAATATAGTTACTCTTGATAGTTTAATTGGTAGAATAATTTCATTTGAGATGAATAACTTTGATAATAGTGTCTTACCAAACTTAGAGTCTTCATTTAAGTCTTCTATGAGAATAAGAAAATCAAGTCATAGACACACATCTATAAGAGATAGTGAAAGTGAAAGTGAAGAAGAAGATCTAGATGAAATAGAAGCACTTATGGCTAGAAGAATGCAGAGAGGAAAAGGTAAATAGAAAGGAAAGTTACCACTTGTATGATTTAATTGTAAAGAGATTGGACACTTTGCTGTAAGATTTCCTAAAAGAAGAAAATATGACAGAAGTAATGACAAATCTTTTGAGAATAAATCTGGCAGAGGTGATAACAGAGATTACAGAGGTTACTGATAATTAGAAAGAAGAGATACCTGAGACTACAAGGATAAAGGAAAGAAGGCTAGTTACGTAATTGCTTGCAAAGATGAAGATACTGACACCAAACCTAATGAAGACATCGAGATGGTATTTGTAGATGTGGGAGATGATTCAGATGAAGATGAAAGGTATGTAGAAACTACACTCATATCTAAGGTTAGGAAGAATGACATCTGGATTATAGATAGTGGCTGCACTCACTACATAACTGGTGACAAAGAAAACTTTAACACTTTTGAGTATTATAATGGTGTTATAGTAAGAATGGGTAATGATACACCTTGTCGAGTTGAAGGTAAAGGAATAATAATGTTGAATAACGTGATTAAATGTCAAAATGCTTATTGGGTAAAAGGATTCAATTATAATTTGTTGAGTGTTTCTCAGTTGAATAGTTCAGGACACAGAGTAGCATTTGAGAATAAGAAGGCAAAGATCTTCAATGAATGAGGAAAACTTATTGGTACCGGTGAACAGACTAAAGGCAACTTATTATATCTGAATGATACTAACACCACTTTCTTAATGACTAGAAATGAAGAAATATGGTTGTGGCACAAAATATTGTGTCATGTAAATTTTGACAAAATGATGAAAATAAGCAGAAGGAGAAATGTAAGAGGCTTACTGACGATGACAAAGCCAGACAACATCATGTGCAAGAATTGTCAAAAACGTAAAATGACTAAGTCTAGTTTCAAAAGTAAAACCCATACATTTGATGACATTCTAGAATTAGTCCATACTGATTTATGTGGACCAATGAGGACAAAGAGTTATTATGGAGATAGATATTTTATTCTCTTTGTTGATGATTACTCTAGAATGATGACATTCATGTTTCTTAAATATAAATCTGAAGCATTAAAGATGTTTAAATGGTATAAGGCTATGGTAGAAAAACAAAGTGGTAAGGAGCTTAAATATTTGAGATCAGATAGAGGAGGATAATTTATATCAGATGAATTCACTAATTTCTGTAATGAGCAAGGTATAAAAAGATAGGTTTATACACCAAGAACACCACAACAAAATGGGATTGCTGAGACAAGGAACATATCAATAGTTGATTGTGCTATAACACTGATGATAGAGAAAGGCATCACCTAAATCTTCTAGAGGGAAGCTATCATTATGGCTATCTACACACTTAAAAGAGTACAATAGAAGAAGGACACAAAGAAGACACCTTATGAGCTATGGTATGGTAAAACACCCAATGTAAGTTACTTCAAAATATTTGGTAGTCAATGTTATGTCTTAAAGGATGATAGAAATGGAAAGCTTCACACCAAGAGTGATGAAGGTTATTTTCTTGGGTATTCTACCAAGAGAAAATATTATAAATGCCTCATCAAGGCTTCTAACAAAATTGTTGAAAGTGAAAATGTAAAAATAGATGAATTTGTAGAAAGGAATAATCTAGAAAGCATAAAAGAACCAGAGGACTACAAAAATTTTGTATACTGTGAAGAACTCAAAACTCTACCTGAGAAATAGTGTTGAATTCCAGAACAACAGAATGTTGCAATTGACGGTCAGACTGCTGCTACCGATGATCAAGATAATAATCAAAATAATGTGCAAGGTGATGGAGAACAGAATGAAGATCAAAATAATGATCAAGTAGAGACACAAAGAGTTTTATGTGTACTTACAAGATATGTAAGAAGAAACCATCTAGAGATCCAAATCATAGGAGATAAGAAAGCTGGGACAAGAACAAGAAGTAAATCTTTAAACTCAAATTGTTTGATTTGTGATTTTGAGCCAAAATCTATCAATGTTGCACTAGATAATGAGGAATGGATAAGTTCTATGAATGATGAGATTGAACAGATTGAGAAGAATAAGACATGGTCACTTCTGCCAAGACCAAATGACAAGAATGTCATTGGTACAAAATGGATATTCAGGAATAAGCTGAACAAGAATGGAGAAGTCACAAGAAACAAAGAAAGATTAGTATGCAAGGGGTATGCACAAGAAGAAGGTATAGACTATGGAGAGACCTTTGCACCCATTGCTAGGCTATAAGGAGTAAGAATATTACTTTCTTATGTTGCATTCAAAGGATTCAAAGTATATCAAATGGATGTCAAGTCAACATTCCTAAATGGAATACTTGAAGAAGAGGTATAAATTGAGCAACCAGAAGGGTTTGTCGATCCAGACAAGAGAAACATGGTATGTACACTTCAAAAATCCTTGTATGGATTGAAACAAGCTCCTAGAGCCTGGTATGAATGACTTCATTCCTATTTTATAAGTATTGGATTTGTAAGGAATAGTGAAAATAGTAATCTTTATTTAAAGGAAGATACTGATGCTAACACTTTGATTGCTGAAATATTTGTTGATAAAATCAAATTTGTAGGAAATGATATGATATGCAAATCATTTGCTAATGAGATGAGCAAAGAGTTTGAGATGTCTATGTTTGGAGAGATCAAGTTCTTTCTTGGTCTACAGATCATTCAACAAAGTGAAGGTATTTTCATTACATAGTCCAAATACATCAAAAAGGTCCTGAAAATATTCAAGATGGAAGATTCTAAACCAGTTAGAACACCGATGGCTATTGGATGAAAGTTAACAAAGGAGGACAAGACAACAGAGGTAAATCAAAATTTGTACATATCAATGATTGGAAAACTCATGTATGTTGTACACACTAGACTAGATATTGCACATGTAGTAGGAATTATTGCTAGATTTCCTGCTAACCCCAGGAAATCACATATGACTACTGTGAAAAGATTTCTAAGATATCTAAAGAATAATGAGGAATTTGTCTTATGGTATAGAAGAGAAGGCAAATTTGAACTTAAGATGTTTACCGACACTGATTGGGCTAGAAATCTTGATGACCGAAAGAGCACAATTGGAGGATTGTTCTTTATGGGTGACAGACTTGTAACATGGATTAGCAAAAAGCAATGATGCATCTCTTAGTCTACTGTAGAAGCAGAGTATGTTTTTTCTGCCACAAATTGCTCAAATATTGTATGGATCAAACAATTACTGGAAGGTATGAATATAAAGATCTTAGAACCAATAATTATTTATTGTGATAACACCAGTGCAATAAACATTTCCAAGAATCCAGTCATGCATTCCAAGACTAAACACATTGCCACCAAGTATCATTATTTGAGAGAACAAGTTCAAGAAAAGGAGGTGATACTTGAGTATGTGCAATCAAAAGAACAATTGGCTGATATCTTCAACAAGCCACTGTCCAAGGATACATTTGAGTACTTAAGAAAGAGGCTAGGGCTCAAACCCTTGTCTACCAGTCATTAATATGACTGAAGGCTGCATTAGCCTACATATTATCAAAATATCATTCATGTTGATGCAAGCAAAAAGATGAATCTCAAAGATACATCTATATACAAATAGGTATATACTAGAACCAAGCACCAGAACATATTGTTTTATTGCTGATGGATAAGGGAAATTCAAGGAATATGTTATGGATAGGAGAAAAATGATTACTTGACATGAATGTTAGATACTTGTAAAATATTTGTTTGGCATTATTGTGAAAGGGAGAGAAATTATCCATATTATCACATTCTTCTGAAAAAGGGATAAAGATTATCCATTATCATATTACTCCAATAGGGAGAGATTATATCCAAAGGGAGAGAAAGTTGTATAAATGATTACACCAAGGGAGAGTTGTTGAAAACAGAAAAATACATCATAAGAGAAAGAACAGTCAAAAGAGAGAAATTGACACAAGAAGAGGACTCAACACATCAGAAATCAAAGAGTTGCAAGAATAAAATCTAAGCTAAAATAGAGCTTACCAAAGTTCAGACATTTACTGGTTATCAAACAAAAAGATTGGTAGTTTGATGAATCTCAACTCTTGTATTTCATATTGTATTATAAATAGTATAGTGTGATAATATAGTATGTTTCCATCAATCCCAAGGGGAGAGATTAATGACATGTATCTGATTGAATATTTGATAATGTTAAGTTGAAGATAATGCAAAGCATTAAATCAGTTAATGGTTTGTATTGTCATTAATATCAACTTGATATCATCTGTACGGTCATGTACATAATGCCAAAGACTTTAGAGAATCAATGGAACAAAGGTTATGCTTTCAGAAATGCATAAATGTCAAGTATTCACTAAGTGATAGATAACACCAACAAAGTGCACACTTTTGATAAAGACAAAGAAGAAAACTCACAGTGATAGCCAACGAGTAGAAGACAGTGTATCCCGATGAAGCAAAACCACAAGAAACCTGATGAGATGAAAATAGAGTTGTCCGACAAGTAAAAGTCTAATGATGCTTAATGGAAAGAGATCTCGAAGCTAACTCGAGTCATGTCGATGGAACTATCAGTTGTCACTGACAACTAACTGTAGAATTGGCCATGGAATACAGAGTTCAGAAAATGACAAAATATCTAGCTGGCAACAGCTAAAGATAGACTTAACTGGTTTTTTTCTTTATTTTATTCAACCAAAGTTAAGTAATTGATTTAAAGAGGATTTTGATAGTTGGCAAGAAGATATATACAAGATAAATCAGGAGTTATACCTTAAATCAAATTGGCTGGATTATTTTTCATGCCAAGAATCAACAATCAAGAAACAGTGAATATCATTTCTATATAAGAGACAAGCTTAATTCATTTTCGTATCACATTCATGGAAAATGGATTAAGGGGAGTGAATAGAAAGAGGATTATAAAGAGAAAGTGATGAAGAAGAACTTCATACAATCTTGAACAATCAAGTTGAAGGAGAGCTAAAGAATTCTGCAGACACTGACAAATAGTGAAGCACAACATCATAGAGAAAAAAGTGTGGAGCACAAAGAATTTAATTGATACATTGATCAGAGAGGTAATGTACTTAAATAGATATAAAAATCTACAATTCAAATTTGTATTAGAAATAGATCATATTGTTTTAGTTTAACCATTGAAGCATCAAGTCTCTTAATAGTGCAGGACTTAACAATATTCTATATATTGAGGTACATCCCAAGGAGTGGTAGAAAGGTTGATTCATGAAAGTATCATTGGATTTTCCTGATACCTATTGAAAATCTAAGAAGGAGGCTGATTCAAGGATGGTAGAAATAGATTCCAGATACTAAGTGACAACCTCAATGTATAAAATCCTCTAACAAGGTTGCACTTAATAGTGTGTTTGTAACCTTTAATATGGTTGGATCCTAATAGGGCTCACTTTAGAAGAGTGAAAATTTGGGGTACCGGTCCCAGTGGTTTTTCTCCTAACAAGGTTTCTATGTTAAAAATTCATGTGTTATGTGTGTATAATTCATTTTTTTATTGTTTTTTATCTGACATAGTTAACACTGGGTTGATCGGTATACTCTTCTTATTTACTGAGTTTTGATAAATAGTTATACTTCTTATTGATAATCAAGGAGAATAAGGACAGACAAGGAAAAATGATAGACGGTTATTCATTATAAGTATTTTATGACATGCATCTTGTAGGGAATTAATAATCAGAGGTTTATTTGATTGGTGGTTAATGTTTGAAGGATAAAATTTTGAGGCCACTGGTTCACCCACCCCCCTCTCAGTTATTACTAACAATTGGTATGAGAACTTGGGTGCTTAGAAAGGAAGGTTTCAAGACCTAATTCAAGATCACAAGATGAACAAGTGAGATGTTCCCAAGTTGAACAAAAACAACTTTGCTTCATGGAAAAGTAGTATAAGACTCCACTTATCACGTATTGGTGATGATGTTACTCAATCCCTAGATACTGAATATGTGTTTCCTAAAGGAGTATTAATAGTAGATCAATTGAGAGAGAAGCATGAGTGCAACTGTATGGTTCTAGAGCTTTCTTCCTCACTCTCTAATGCTGAATTTGAATATGTCAAGGATTGCAAAACTACAAAGAAGATGTGGGACAAACTGAAGCTTGTACTTTGAGGTGATACAAATATTCTGAGAGCCAGGGCAGAAAGCCTTAGATGAAAATTTTATGATCTAAGAATGAAAGAAGGAGAAAACATCACACAATACATCACATGAATAAAAGAAGTAGTCAATGTTATATGAGTAGTTGGAGGTACACATGAAGAGGAGACATTGGTAAGTAAAATCTTAAGAACCTTACTTCCTGTATATGCTATTAGAGTTTCTGCTATTCAAGAAATGAGAGTAGTAGTAAACAATATAGTTACTCTTAATAGTTTAATTGGTAGAATTATTAAATTTGAGATGAATAACTTTGATAATAGTGTCTTACCAAATTTAGAGTCTACATTTAAGTCTTCTATGAGAATAAGAAAATCAGGTCATAGACACACATCTAGAAGAGATAACGAAAGTGAAAGTGAAGAAGAAGATCTAGATGAAATAGAAGCACTTATGGCTATAAGAATGCAGAGAGGCAAAGGTAAATACAAAGGAAAGTTACCACTTGTATGCTTTAATTATAAAGAGATTGGACACTTTGCTGCAAGATGTTCTAACAGAAGAAAAGATGACAAAAGTAATGACAAATCTTTTAAGAAGAAATCTGATAGAGGTGACAACAAAGATTACAAAGGTTACCGACAATTAGAAAGAAGAGATACCTGAGACTACAAGGACAAAGGCAAGAAGGCTAGTTACCTAGCTACTTGCAAAGATGAAGATACTGCCACCAAACCTGATGAAGACATCAAGATGGTATTTTTAGCTATGAAGGATGATTCAGATGAAGATGAAAGTTATGTAGAAACTACACTCATATCTATGATTAGGAAGAATTACATCTGGATTATAGATAGTGGCTGCACTTCCCATATGATTGGTGAGAAAGAAAAGTTTAACACTTTTGCATATTATAATGGTGGTACAGTAAGAATGGGTAATGATACACCTTGTCCAGTTGAAGGTAAAGGAACAATAATGCTAAATAACCTGATTAAATGTGAAAAATCTTTTTGGGTAAAAGGATTGAATTATAATATGTTGGGTGTTTCTCAGCTAAATAATTTAGGACACAAACTATCATTTGAGAATAAGAAGGTAAAGATCTTCAATGAATCAGGAAAATTGATTGGTATCGATGAATAGACTAAAGGTAACTTATTCTATCTGAATGATACTAACACCACTTACTTAATGACTAGAAACAAAGACATATGGTTTTGGCACAAAATATTGTGTCATGTAAATTTTTTGACAACATGATGAAAATAAGAAGAAGGAGAAATGTAAGAGGCTTACCGATGATGACAAAGCCAGACAACATTATGTGCAAGAATTGTCAAAAAGGTAAAATGACTAAGTCTAGTTTCAAAAGTAAAATCCATACATCTGATGACATTCTAGAATTAGTCCATACTGATTTATGTGGACCAATGAGGAAAAAATTTATTATGGAGATAGATATTTTATTCTCTTTGTTGATGATTACTCTAGAATAATGATAGTCATGTTTCTTAAAGATAAATCTGAAGCATTCAAGATGTTTAAATGGTATAAGGCTATGCTAGAGAAACAAAGTTGTAAGGATCTTAAATGTTTGGGATCAGATAGAGGAGGAGAATTTATATCAAATGAATTCACTATTTCTGTAATGAGAATGGTATAAAAAGACGGGTTTTTGCACCAAGAACTCCACAACAAAATGGGATTGCTGAGAGAAGGAACATATCAATAGTTGATTGTGCTAGAACATTGATGATAGAGAAAGGCATCACCTAAATCTTCTGGAGGGAAGTTGTTAGTATGGCTGTCTACACACTTAACAAAGTACAATTGAAGGACACAAAGAAGAAACCTTATGAGCTATGGTATGGTAAAACACCCAATGTAAGTTACTTTAAAATATTTCATAGTCAATGTTATGTCTTAAAGGATGATAGAAATGGAAAGCTTGACACCAAAAGTGATGAAGGTAATTTTCTAGGGTATTCTACCAAGAGAAAAGCTTATAAATGTCTCATCAAGGCTTTTAACAAAATTGTTGAGAGTGCAAATGTAAAAATAGATGAATTTGCAGAAAAGAATAAGCTTAAAAGAACAAAAGAACTAGAGGACTACAACAAGTTTGTATACTATGAAGAACTCAAAACTCTACCTGAGAAATAGTGCTTAATTCCATAAAAAAAGAATGTTGCAACTGACGGTCAGATTGCTGCTACTAACGATCAGGATAATAATCAGAATAATGTGCAAGGTGATGGAGAACATAATGAAGATCAAGATGAGACATAAAAAGTTATACCTATACTTGCAAGATATGTAAGAAGAAACCATCCAGAGATCCAGATCATAGGAGATAAGAAAGCTGATACAAGAACAATAAGTAAGTCATTAAACTCAAATTGTTTGATTTGTGAGTTTGAGCCAAAATCAGTCAATGCTGCACTAGATAATGAGGAATGGATAAGTGCTATGAATGATGAGATTGAACAAATTGAGAAGAACAAGACATGGTCACTTGTGCCAAGACCAGATGACAAGAATGTCATTGGTACAAAATGGATATTCAGGAATAAGTTGAATGAGAATGAAGAAGTCACAAGAAACAAAGAAAGACTAGTATGCAAGGGGTATGCACAAGAAGAAGGTATAGAGTATGGAGAGACCTTTACACTCGTTCCTAGGCTAGAAAGAGTAAGAATATTGCTTTCTTATGCTACATTAAAAGGATCCAAAGTATATCAAATGGATGTCAAGTCAGCATTCTTAAATGAAATACTTGAAGAAGAGGCATACATTGAGCAACCAGAAGGGTTTTTCAATCCAGACAAGAGAAACATGGTATTTAGGCTTCACAAAGCCTTGTATAGATTGAAAAAAGCTCCTAGAGCCTGGTATGAATGACTTCATTCCTATCTAATAAGTATTGGATTTGTAAGGACTAGTGAAAATAGTAATCTTTATTTAAAGGAAGATACTAATGCTAACACTTTGATTGCTAAAATATTTGTTGACGACATCATATTGGAGGCAATGATATGCTATACAAATCATTTTCTAATGAGCTGAGCAAAGAGTTTGAGATGTCTATGTTTGGAGAGATCAAGTTATTTCTTGGTCTAAAGATCATTCAACAAAGAGAAGGTATTTTAATTACACAGTCCAAATACATCAAAGAGATCCTGAAAATATTCAAGATGGAAGATTCCAAACCAGTTGGAACACCGATGGCTACTGGATGAAAGTTAACAAAGGAGGACAAGACAACAGAGGTAAATTAGACTTTGTATAGATCGATGATTGAAAAACTCATGTATGTTGTAAACACTAGACTAGATATTGCAAATGCAGTAGGAATTGTTGCTAGATTTTTTTCTAACCTCAAGGAATCACATATGACTGCTGTGAAAAGAATTCTAAGATATCTGAAGAATATTAATGAATTTGGCTTATGGCATAGAAGAGAAGGAAAATTTTAAATTAAGGTGTTTAAGGGTCGTTGATGGGTCTGGAAATCTTAAAGACTGGAAGAGCACAAGTGGAGGAGCATTCTGTATGGGTGACAGACTTGTCACTTGGATTAGAAAAAAGAAAGGATGCATCTCTCTGTCTACTGTAGAAGAAGAATATGTTGTTGCTACTGCAAATTGCTCAAATATTGCATGGATCAAATAGTTACTGGAAGGTATGAATATGAAGATCTTAGAACTAGTAATTATTTATTGTGATAACACCAGTGCAATAAACATTTCCAAGAATCTAGTAATGCATTCCAAGACTAAACACATTGCCACCAAGTATCATTATTTGACAGAACAAGCTCAAGAAAAGGAGGTGATACTTGAGTATGTGCAATCAGAAAAACAATTGGTTGATATTTTCACAAAGCCACTGCCCAAGGATACATTTGAGTACTTAAGGAAGAGGCTAGGGCTCAAACCCTTGTCTACTAGTTAGTAATATGACTGAAGGTTGCATCAGCCTACCTATTATAAGAATATCATTCATGTTGATGTAAGAAAAAAGATGAATCTCAAAGATACATCTATATACAGACAGGTATATTCTATATACAGACAGGTATATACCAGAACTGAGCACCAGAACATATTTTTGTATTGCTGATGGATAAGGGAAATTCAAGGAATATATTATGGATAGGAGAAAAATGATTACTTGACATGAATGTAAGATATTTGTGAAATATTTGTTTTGCATTGCTATCAAAGGGAGAGAGATTATCCATATTATCATATTCTTCTGAAAAAGGGAGAAATATTATCCATTATCAAATTACTCCAATAGGGACAGATTATATCTAAAGGGAGAGAAAGTTGTATAAAAGATTACTCAAAGGGAGAGTTGATTAAAAGAGAAAAAGACATCACAAGAGAAAGAACAGTCAAAAGAGAGAAATTGACACAAGAAGAGGACTCAACACATTAGAAATCAAAGAGCTACAAGAATCAAATCTAAGCTAAAATAGAACTTACCAGAGCTCAAACATTTATTGGTTATCAAATTAAAATATTGGTAGTTTGATGAATCTCAACTATTGTATTTCATATTGTATTAGAAATAGTATAGTGTGATAATATAGTATGTTTCCATCAATGCCAAAAGGAGAAATTGATGACATGTAACTGATTGAATGTTTGATAATGTTAAGTTGAAGATAATGCAAATCATTAAATTTGTTAATGGTTTGTATTGTCATTAATGTCAACTTGTTATCATCTATACAGTCATGTACATAATGCCAAAGACTTCAAAGAATCAATGGAACAAAGGTTACACTTTTAGCAATGCATAAATGTCAAGTATTCACTAAGTGATAGATAACACCAATAGAGTGCACAACATTGGTAAAGGCAAAGAAGAAAAGTCATAGTAATACTTGACAAGAAGAAGATAGTATTGCCTGATGTAGCAAACCCATAGGATACTCAAGGAGCTAAAAATAGTGTTATCTGACTAGTAAAAATGTAATGAAGCCCGACAGATGGAGATCCTGAAGCTAACTGGAGCCATGCTGACGGAACTATCAGTTGTCACCGACAACCAACTCAAGAATTGACCAAGGGAACAAAGAGTTTAGAAAATGACAAAATATCTAGCGGGCAAGAGCTAAAGATAGACTTAACTGGTTGTTTTCTTTTTTTTATTTGACCAGAGTAAGTAATTGATTTAAAGAATATTTGTATAGTTGGGAAGATGATAACTACGAGATAAATTAGGATTTATGCTTTAAATCAAATTGCCTGGATTGTTTTTCATGCCAAGAATCAAGAATCAAGAAATAGTGAATATCATGTCTATATAAGAGACAAGCTTAATTCATTTTTGTATCACATTCATGGAAAAGCGATTAAGGGGAGTGAATAGAAAGACTATGCTAAAGAGAAACTGACAAAGAAGAACTTTATAAAGTCTTGATCAATCAAGTTGAAGGAGAGCTAAAGAATTCTGCAGACACCGATGAATAGTGAAGCTCAACATCACAGTGTAGAAAGTGTGGAGCACAAAGAATTGAAATGATACATTGATCAGAGAGGTAATGTACTTAAATAGATCTAAAAATCTACAATTCAAAGTTGCATTAGAAACAGATCATAGTGTTTCAGTTTAACCATTGAAGCATCAAGTCTCTTAACAGAGTAGGACTTAACAGTATTCTATATATTGAGGTACATCTCAAGGAGTGCCAAAAAGATTGATTGATGAAAGTAGCATTGGATTTGCTAGATACCTATTGACAGTCTAAGAAGGAGGCTAATTCAAGGATGGTAGCAATAGATGCCCGATACCAAGTGACAACCTCTATGTATAAAATCCTCTAACAAGGTTGCGCTGAATAGTGTGTTTGTAACCTTTAATAGGGTTGGATCCTAACAAGGCTCACTTCAGAAGAGTGAAAATTTGGGGTATTGGTCCTAGTGGTTTTTCCCTTAACAGGGTTTCCACGTTAAAAATTCATGTGTTATGTGTGTATGATTCATTTCTTTATTGTTTTGTATCTGACATAGTTAACATTGGGTTGATCGGTATACTCTACTTATTTAGTGAGTTTCGTTAAATAGGTATACTGATTATCAATAATCAAGGAGAATAAGGACAGACAAGGAAAACTGACAGACAGTTATTCATTATAAGTATTTCATGGCATGCATCTTGTAGGGACTTAATAATTTGAGGGTTATTTGATTAGTGGTTAATGTTTGAAGGATAAAATTTTGAGGCCACTGAGTCACCCCCCCGCTCTCCATTATTACTAACACTAGGGTCATTGGAGTCAAACTCACCCATCAAGTTGACAAAATGAGTCAAAATGCTCATAATACAAAAAGTTGCTAGCAACTTTGAAAATTTGCTCAAGCAACTTTTGCAATAAATGGAAAAAATTTAGTTAGACTAGTTGTAACTACCCATGCTTAGTATATGAGCATGGATTCAATTATTTGAGATGATTAATGAAATTTTTGATTGCAACAATTGTTTTAGGTACTCCTATATGGATGACTGTAACTACATTTTTGTAATCTACATTGTCTTCTTGCTACTCTACAATAGTGTACGGATTGGCATAGGTGATCAGACTCCATGTGGGTGTAGTGGTTTCAATTATCTTTCATATGCAATAGATACTTTGTTTCCAAGTTATTTTAGTGTAAATTTAGTGAATTTTGAAGGTCACTGGTCAGTAAGTGACATTACAGTGTTGTTTAGTTAGAAATGACTCTAACCTAAGAACCCACTAGTGGATTTGGCTGAAACCATGGGGGAAGTAGAGTTAGAGTCTATAGATCGGGTTTTCGTTTCCATTTTTTTAGTTTCAATGGATTTCCTAGATCAAATGGAAATCCCTATGGCTAACTGTTGAATACAGGTGAGCCAGGATAGGGTGGAGAAAGATTTGGTTCGAGCACCCATGAACTTTTGGAGAGACTTATTGGCATTTTTAGATTCCCTAGATAGTCTCCTAAAAGGATTCAAAGTTGGAAGGAGGTGAATTGAAGGTTGGAGACCAATTTGATAATTTTTTATGCTGACTGGTCCAGAGGCCTAAATAATAGGCTAAAAACTAGGGCCTGGTGGAAATAAGGGTTAAGGGTGCAACCAGAAGTTAGGACTTTGGATTCTGATAGTGTTCATAGATACCTTGAAGTTTTTCAAGGTCTTTTGTGGATTAATTTGGAGAATTTGGGAGAAATAGCCCAAAAATAGTGAATTTAGACCTACTAGGAATCATGCAATAAGGCCTCCTAGTGAAATTGAGACCATTTGGATTGGTAATGGGTATAGAAGTGTGGGAAATGTTTTAGAATGACCTTTGATGGGTCAATAAGATAGATAAGAGTCTAAGGGGATGTGTGGGAAGATCCTAAGTATGGGTTTGGGATTCTAGGAGGAAATATAGTGAAGAAGACTAGGCATTTGGGGAACTAGTTGGACTAGTTAAGCCTAGAAAATTTGGAATCTTCCAACGATCAACTATACCTTGGAGGAGAAGTTGATAGTGAGCGTCCTACAGATCCTAGTTGGAGGAAGATTAAAAAAAAGGTAACCATTGGATGGTTAGGGTAGAGAAGGAAACATCTTAGGTGAAGAAAACACTAGAGTCCTAAACCCTCTGTATCAGAGTGGTATCAGAGCCATAACTTGTCAAAGTTTGGTGTATGTCTGGAGAGGAAGTAAGCCAAGAGGTTGATACCATGCCTCCTAAGGGAATGAGTAGGCATGCTATAATGGAATTAGTTCATGGCCTCTTGGAGAAGGCTAGTGTGTCTGAGACCAAGAGAAAAAAGAAGATCCCTGAATGGAGAGATGAAAGTGATGGAGATGATGAAAGTTAGTCAGAAGAGTCATCTAACAAAGGTAAATAACCTGAGATGGAAAAAGAATAAAAGGTATTCTTAGATTCCTTTAATTCCCTTAACAAGGATAATATGGAAAACATAACATATTACTGTGGCAGTCTGGATGGAGAAGATTTGTTGGATTGGCTTGAAGCCATTGACAACTAGTTTGACTACAAAGAAGTCTTAGATGAGAAGACGGTCAACTATACTAAGGATAGACTCAAAGGATCTGCATTGGTGTGGTGGAACATGATGCAAGATGATAGGTTAATGAGTGGAAAGAAGAAGATTGTTTCTTGGGAGAGGATGAAGATCAGATTGAGGGCACAATTATGGCCTACTGACTATGAGATACAGATGTATCAAAAGTTGTAGAACTTGAGACAAAACGAGATGACAGTAAGTGCTTAGACGGAGGAGTTCCACAAATTGAGCCTAAGGGCTAGAAGACAAGAAGAAGAAATGGAGAAGGTGGAAAGGTATCTCAATGGGTTGAGACAAGGGATACAAGATGAGATTGGCATGATGGCTCCTAACAGTATGCACAATTGTTTCCAATTATCCTTGAGAGAAGAGGATAAGGCTAGAAAGAGGAATTACTTCCATCAAAGGGGAAGAGGTGGTAACAACAATAGAGGTTTTCAGAGAGGCAAGAGAAACTTTGGTAGAGGATAGAGTCCTAATAGACAAGAAGATAATCAATCTATGGATAATCAGTCTATGGATAATAGTGGGGGTAATCAGTTTAGGAGATCTTTCTAGACAGGAGGATACAAAGGAAGAGGGCCTCCTAGAGGAAGGTTTTAGTCCCAAGGAAGATCCAATTCAGCCTTTACTGGAAGGTCTTACAATTGTAACCAAGTGGGTCACACAATGGGAAGGTGTCCTGAAAAGACTTCCTCATCTTCAATGGGGGATAGAATAAATCAGTTGGTACAAGAGGATGACACACAAAGTGTTACTTCTCCCATCTCCAAGGTAGGGACAGTATTGGATGGAGAAAACTTGATGTTAAGAAAAACTTTGTTGAAGGTGCCTATCACTATAGAGCCACCTCAAAGAAAGAATTTGTTTAAGACAACTTGTAGGTCTCATGGGAAGATTTGCAAAGTAATAGTGAACTTTGGTTCCACTGAGAATATAGTATCCACAGAGATGGTGGAAAAATTGAAATTAAGAAGGATACGTCATACCACACCCTATAAAGTTTCATGGTTGAACAAGGGTCAACAAATAGTGGTAGATGAACAAACTATGGTTGAGTTTGAGATTGGAGAGTATAAGTACAAGGTCCTATGTGACCTACTACCTATGGATGCATGTCATCTACTTCTAGGATGTCCATGTCAGTATTATGTCAAAGAAATACATGATGGAGAAAATAATAGTTATGTGATTACAAAGTTAGGGAAGAAGTTTTAGATGAATCCTTTGCCAACGCCTAATTAGGAGAAGCATGTGGGAACCAGTGTGATGTTATTGAGTGGGAGGGAGTTTCTACAAGCCACAAAGAAGGAGAAATGAGTCTATTGTGCTATGATAGTGAAGCCTAAGGAGAAGACCAAAGAGAAAGTCAACATGCCAGAGATACAAGCATTGTTTGAAAGATACCATGACATAGTGGATAATGGAATTCCAAGTGCATTTCCACCTATGAGGGATGTAAGCCATTAGATTGACCTCATTCCTCAAGAAAATTTTCCAAACAAAGCATCATATAAGATGACACCAAGTAAAAAAGTAGAGATAGCCAAACAGATTCAAGCTTTGTTGGATAAGGGATTGATAAGGAAGAGTTTAAGCCCATGTGTTGTACCTACAGTACTTGCACCTAAGAAGGATGGAAAATGGAGGATGTGGAAAAACTCCAGGGATATAAAAAAGATCACAATCAGGTATAGATTCCCAATGCCCCTAATAGAAGACTTGATGGACAACTTGGGAGGTTCTTGTTACTTTTCTAAGGTGGATTTGAAGTCAGGATACCATCAAATTAGAGTGAGGCCTAGTGATGAATGGAAGACAGCCTTCAAGACCAATGAAGGGTTGTATGAGTGGCTAGTAATTCCCTTTGGCCTAAGTAATGCACCTAGCACATTCATGAGGCTCATGAATTAAGTGCTAGAAGATTTTATTAGTAAGTTTGTAATATTTTACCTTGATATTTTGATCTTTAGCAGGTCCAAGGAAGAGCACATGAAGCATTTTGAGATGGTCTTAAGGAGAATACATCAAGAAAAGTTGATGATCAATCAAGAAAAGTGTGATTTTCTGAAAATTGAATTAGTTTACCTTGGTTTTGTGGTTGCTAATGGATATATGAAGATGGACCCTGATAAAGTTAAGTCCATCTTGGAATGGCCTACACCTAGGTCAATAGGAGATGTTAGGAGTTTCCATGGGTTTTCCTCCTACTATAGGAAATTTGTAAGAAATTTTAGTCATGTATGTGCCCCTATTCTCAATACCATCAAAGGGGGAATAAAATATTAGTTTAAGTGGATTATGGAAGCAGAACAAGGGTTTGAAATGTTGAAAAAGAGGATTGCAGAGCTACCTACTCTTAGGTTTACCAATTTCAATCAACTCTTTGTGGTGGAGTGTGATGCTAGTAGGTTGGCTATTGGAGCAGTGCTAAGCCAAGAGGGACATCCTATATCTTTCTTTTCAAAGAAGTTGAATGAGTCTAAACAAAAGTAATCCACATATGATTTGGAGTTATATCCTATGGTACAAGCCCTTAAAAAGTGGAGACACTACCTATTACCTAGGGAGTTTGTGGTCTACACTGATAACCATGCTCTAAGTTTCTTGAATGGGCAAGAAAAACTAAATCAAAGGCACTTGAAGTGGGTAGAATCATTGTAGGCTTATACATTTGTCATAAAGCATAAGAAAGGGGTTAGCAACAAGGTTGTTGATGCTCTTAGCAGACGAGTACTCACAATACAAGAGATACAATTGAAAAGTGTAGGGATGGATAATTTGAAGGATCTCTATAAGGAGGAAAAAGATTACAAAGATGCCTATGAGGCATGTGTGAAGTTCCAACAGGGCTTCAAAGTGGATTTCAATAAGTTTATGTTGTAGGAAGACCTATTGTTTAAAGAACATCTTATGTGTATACCTCAGTGTTCAATGAGGGAGAACATTATGAAGGAAAAACACCAAGGAATCTTGGGAGGCCACTTTGGAGTGGATAAAACATTGGAGCAGGTGACTAGGCATTACTATTCACCTAAGTTACAATAAAATGTTAGGTGATTTATAGAACAATATTATATTTTTTATAGGGAAAAAGGACAAAGTAGCAACAGTGGGTTGTACCAACCCATATCCATACCCCAAAGGCCTTGGGAGTGCCTAAGCATGGACTTTTTTTTTGGGTTACCAAAGACAAGTAGGGGTCATGATAGTGTGTTTTTTGTGGTGGACTATTCTAGCAAAATGACACACTTCATTCCATGCAAGAAAACTAATGATGCTTCTCAAATTGCGGGTCTTTTCTTTAAGGACATTGTAAGGATTCATGGATTGCCACTGAATATAGTAAGTGACAGAGATAGTAAGTTTGTGGGTCACTTTTGGCGGACCCAATGGAAGATGCTTGGCACCAAATTATCTTTCTCTTCATCCTACCATCCACATTCAGATATAAAAATTGAGGTAGTCAATAGGTCACTTGGGAACTTGCTAAGATGCTTGACTAAACAACATGGATAGTCATGGGATCACATCATAGGACAAACAAAGTTTTCCTATAATGACTCCATTAATAGGAGTACATGTAAAAGCCCCTTTGAGATAGTGTATGGGGTCAATCCTAGAGGGATCTTGGAGTTGAGAGATATTAGTTTGAAGGACAATAGGAGTGCAGAAGGGGAGTCATTTGCAGAATAGATGAAGGAGCTTCATGATAAAGTCAACAAGACTTTACAAAAACAAGTGGAGAAGTATAAGTTCAAAGTTGATCAGACAAGAAGGTATTTATAGTTCAAGGTAGGGGATATATTACTTTCCTACCTTAGGAAGGAGAGGCTACCCAAGGGTCAGCCAACTAAACTAATCATGAAGAAGATAAGGCCACTAAATATTTTGCATAAGTATGGCAAGAATTCCTATGAGGTGGAGTTGCCTCCTAATTTGGGGATTTCACCCATTTTCAATGTTTGTAACCTGTATCCCTACAAGGGACCATCTCTAGACATAGGTTAGTCTACTCTTGTAGATTTGGCAGATGATGATTGGGTGAAAGACTTGCCTACCCTAATGCCACTAAGGTTAGTAAGTGTACTAGATTCTTAAGTGATAAAGAAGATGAGGAAGGATAACTACAAGGAGTACCTCATCAAGTGGCAAGGACTACCTGAAGCTGAGGCCACTTGGATGGCAGAGGTAGATATTATGAAACATGGGGTCACCATTGAAGACCTCCTAACTCAAGGGACTTGAGTTATTTGTCCCAGAGGAGTATGGTGCAGGGCACCTCCCTATTTGATGTTTTGGTATTTTTTAGGGTTATATTAGGTGTTTGTGTGTGTATTTGAATAATTTCCAATGGGTTGGATGCAATTTTAGTCAACTTCATGTTTGTAAGAGCCCATAGTGCTCATAAGGTGATTTAGGGTCATTTTGGCTTTAAATAGTGAAAAGTTTCTATTTTAGTGTATTGTGGGTTTGACATGTGTTTTATGACCCTACATATCATATATAGGGTCATGGAAGTCAAACTAACCCATTGAGTTGAAAAAAATAGTCAAAATGCTCATAATGCAAAAAGTTGCTAGCAACTTTGAAAAGTTGCTCAAGCAACTTTTGCAAGAAATTGAAAAAATGTAGTTAGATTAGTTGTAACTACCCATGCTTAGTATATGAGCATGGATTAGATTATTTTAGATGGTTAATGAAATTTTGGATTGAAACAATTTCTTTTTGGTACTCCTGTACAGATGACTGTAACTACATTTTTGTAATTTGCATTGTCTTCTTGTTACTCTATGATAGTGTATGGATTGGCATAGGTGATTGGACCCCATGGGGGTGTATTGGTTTCAATTAGCTTTTATATGAAATAGATAGTTTTTTTCCAAGTTCTTGTAGTGTAAAGTTAGTGAATTTTGAAGCTCATTGGTCAGTAAGTGACATTACAGTGTTGTTTAGTTAGAAATGGCTCTAACCTAAGAACCCACCAGTAGATTTGGCTGAATCCATGGGGGAGGTAGGGTTAGATTATATAGATAGGTTTTTTGTTTCTATTTTTTAGTTTCAATGGATTTCCTTGATCAAATGGAAAGCCCTATGGCTGACTGTTGAATACAGGTGAGCCAGGACAGGGTGGAGAAAGATTTGGTTCATGCACCCATGAACTTTGGGAAGAGACTTAGTGGAATTTTCAGATGGCGTAGATAGTCTCCTAATATTATTCAAAGGTGGAAGGAGGTGAATCAAAGGTTGGAGACAAATTTGATAATTTTTTATACTGACTGGTCCAGAGGCCTAAATAATAGGCTAAAAACTAGGGTCTAGTTGAAATAAGGGATATGGGTGCAACAAAAAGTTGTAACTTTGGATTCTAATAATATTCATAGATAACTTGAATATTTTAAAGGTCTTTATTAGATTCATTTGGATAATTTGGCAGCAATAACCCAAAAATAGTGAATTTAGACCTACTAGGAATTAGGCAATTAGGCCTCCTAGTGAAATTGAGACCAATTGGATTGGTAATGGGTCTAGAAGTGTGGGAAAGGTTTTAGAATGACCTTTTGATGGGTTAAGAAGATAGATAAGATTATAAGGGGATGTTTTGGAAGATCCTAATAAGGGTTTAGGGATTCTAGGAGGAAATCTAGTGAAGAGGACTAGGCATTTGGGGAACTAGTTGGACTAGTTAAGCCTAGAAACTTTAGAATCTTCCAAAGATCAACTATACCTTGGAGGAGAAGTTGATAGTGAGGGTCTTGGATATTTTATTTGGAGGAAGATCCAAAAAGAGGTAACCATTTGATGGTTAGGATAGAGAAAGAAGCATCTTGGGTGAAGAAAACACTAGGGTCCTAAACCCTCTGCATCACTTGGTTTCTCAGGTACTGAGCAAGTAAAATCTATAAATTTTAACAAACTTAACAAAAAAAATTCAAATCAACTAGAATGATTAATAAAATCAATACATGACAAATTCCTACCACTAGATCCATAAGATGAATCCATACCAAGTCGTACACTATCAAAATCACTCAAAAAACTCCTCTATTTCCTCCTCCGAACACAAGCTTTGTACACAGTAAGTTCTAACCTTCATGGAAGGCATAAAATCCCATAATATCATCATCTAGGAATTAAAGATGCTTCAAGAAGTGGGTGAAATTAGTTACAATGAAGTTCTCATTCTTCGAGCAACATTTTGCAAAAGTTTCTCATGCAACATTTTGCAAAAAGACAACTTTTTGGCAACATATGGGAAAGTTGCTATTTTGGGAAAATTCTAACCTTACCAACCTCCAATGATGTGGGAGAGGTTAAAAACATGAAAAAAACCTATCTAAGGACATAAAACACAACTTCTAACCAAACACTAAAATTAGCAAAACTAACATGGTCTAACTATGGTTTTAGGAACCTAGGTTTATAACTCACCTTAGGTCCTTCACCTTTTATCATAGACCCACGCAACCACACACACACACAAGGGTGATATCAAGGATGCACCTTATTAAAAACACAAAAGAAAGAAAATTAAGAACTTCAAGAGGTACCCTGTACCATACTCCCCAAGGCAAAAGTAACTCAAGTCTCTTAAGTTGGGAGTGCTTTAAGTGGATAACCTATCTTCTAAATGTCTTCAGGGGTCATCCAAGTAGCATCTTTAGTGGGGTGGGTTATCCATTTGACTAAGTACTCATAGTAAGGGCCTCTCCTAGTTGTCTTGTTCACTCTCTTGTCTAGGATTCTTTCAATCTTAGGAGGAGTTGCTTGCGGCATGTCCTTGAGTGGTTGGAGTGTAAGAGGCTCTGGAGTATCTGCAAGATCAGTAGTACTAACTTCACCTTTGTAAGAATAGATATCTGCAACTTTGAAAATAGGTGATAAGCCAATGTGAGAAGGTAGATCAATTCTATAGGTGTTGTTGTCACATTTCTTCAGAATCTTGAAAGGGCCAAGCTTTTTCATCATAAGATTTGTGTATTTTTCTTTGGGTAGTCTCTCTTTCTTAAGGTGGATCATCACTAAATCTCCCACTTTGAACTGTAGGTCTCTCCTCTTTTTTTTAGCCTATGCTTTATATTTATCAGTAGTATGTTGCAACTTTATATTTACTTAGTCATGGATATTCTTCGTTACTTTAGCAAAGTCTTCAGCTAGTGTACTCCTTTTGTCCATGTCTTTGATATCTCTGAGTTCCAATACCCCTCTAGGGTGAGTGCCATATACAATATAGAATGGAGTTAAACTAGTACTATGATTTACTGAATCATTGAATGATAATTCTACTTGTGCTAATATAGTATGCCAAGTGGCTCCATGTTCTTGTGTGAGGCATCTTAGAAGGTTTCCAAGGGACCTATTGATGACTTATATCTGACCATTAGATTGTGGGTGATATGCAGAGGATAGTGACACATTTTTCCCTAAGTTTCTCCATAGAGTTCTCCAAAATGGCCTAAGAACTTAGGATCCCTATCTAAAATGATTGACATTGGGATTCCATGAAGTCTCACAACTTCTCTAAATAATAATTCAGATATGCGGGATGCATCATGGGTTTTCCTACAAGGGATGAAGTGTGCCATCTTTGAAAATCTATCAGCTACAACATAAATGCTATCAAATCCAGACTTGGCCTTAGGAAGACCTAGGACAAAGTCCATACTTATTGAATCCCAAGGTTTTGAAGGGATGGGTAAAGGGGTGTATAACCCTTCATTGGAGATGTGTCCTTTGGCTTGTTGGCAAACTGAACAACTCTCCATAAAACTCCTGACATCTGTCTGCAATTTTGGCCAGTGGTAGAACTTTCTAACCAGCTCCAATGTTTTATCCACCCCAAAGTGACTATCTAGGCTTCCGAAGTTCTTTTGTTTAATAATGTTCTCTCTCATAGATCCATCCTTTGGGACACACAATAAGCTACCATTGAAAATAAGACCATCTTGCAAAATAAACTCTAAGAAGTCAGTGTGTTGTCTTTCTATCATCTCCATACAAATCTGATAAGCATCTTTGAAATCTTCATCCTTAACATACATATCCTTCATGGCATGAACCCCAACACTCGCCAACTGAATGGCTTGGGTAGTTAGGTGTCTCTTACTAAGAGTATCAGAAAAATTTTTACAATCCCTTTCTTATGGTTGATAGAAAATGTATATGACTATAAGAAATCCATCCACTTCACATGTCTATGGTTAAGTTTCTCATGCTTATTCAAAAATCTAAGTGCATGGTTATCAGTAAAGACTACAAAATCCTTGGGAAAAAAATAATGCCTCCATTTCCTAAGTGACTAAACCATTTCATATATTTCAAGATCATAAGTAGAGTACTTTTGTTTAGCTTCATTGAGAATCTAACTGAAAAAAGAAACTAGCCTCCCTTCTTGTCTCAAGACTCCCCTAATGGCTTTATTTCTTGCATCACATTCTACTGTAAATACTTTATGAAAATCTAGTAGAACTAGGATAGGCTACCCTGTAATATTTTTCTTCAACAACTCAAAGGACTCATTAGCTTCATTAGTCCATGAAAATATGCATTTTATTCCACCCTTAATGGTGTTGATAATGGGAGAACATATGCCACTAAAATTTCTGATGAATTTTCTATAAAATATACATAAACCATGGAAGCTCTTTACCTCTGAAGGAGTAGTATGAGGTGGCCAATTGAGGATGACTTCAACCTTGGAAAGGTCCTTTTTGAGACTATTCTGGGAGATCACAAAACCTATGAACACAATTTCTTCTTGAAGGAATACACATTTCTCTATATTTATCTTCAATTTCTCCACATGGAGCTTTCTCATCACCATGTCCAAATACTTGAGGTGTTCTTCTCTGCTCCTGCTAAAGATCAAAATGTCATCAAAGTATAAAAAACAAATTTGTTATGAAAAGGCTTCAATAACTCATTCATCAATCTCATAAAGGTGCTTGGAGCATTGGAAAGGCCAAAATTAATCACAAGCCATTCATAGAGGCCTTTTGTGGTATTTAATGATGTCTTCCATTTGTCTCCCTCTCTGATTCATATCTAATGGTAGCCACTCTTGATATCTATCTTGGAGTAATAGCTTGTACCCCCCAAACAGTCCATCAAATCCTCTATTCTAAGCATAGGAAACCTATATATGATGGTTATCCTATTGATTTCCCTTGAGTCAATACATAGTCTCCATGTGCCTTCTTTCTTGGGTGTTAGGACTATAGGGACAACACAAGGACTCACACTCTTCCTAATGAGGCCTTTTGACAATAATTCTTTAATTTGTCTTTCTATCTCTTGGTTTTGTTCAGGAGTCATCTTATATGCTACCTTATTTTGAAAAGTGGCCCCTCATATGAAGTCTATATAGTGACTTACTTCCCTTTCAAGTGACAAAGACTCAGGTGTGCTCTTAGCTATAATACCCTTATACTGGTCTAATAGTTCTTTGACCTCTTTGGGGCCTACATCCCTAATAGGAACTTTGACCTTTGGCTCTTTCACTTGTGTCTTTTTGGGCCTTACTACTAAGGCATAACAAGGTGTATCTTTTTCTTTTAGTACCTTCATGAATTCCTTCTCCCCTATATGTAAGACAATGCTAGTAGCATGTTTTTATTTCTCACAGTCAGGGAGTGGCTTCCTCACATACTCAACACCATCCTTAACTATAGTGTAGACATTGGAATTTCCATCATGCTTAGCATCTACATCATATTTTCAAGGCCTACCTAATAACAAATGACATGCATCCATCTCTGTGATATCACATAGAACCCTTTTTGTATACTCCCCTAGCTTGAAATCTACCCAAACTTGCTCATTGATGATAGTTTGTTTTTCTTTTGTCAACCAAGAATCCTTATAAGGGAAAAGATGAGGGATTAAATGCAACTTTAGCTTAGTGACTAACTCCCTAGATGAAATATTATCAGTGGATCCAGAATCAACTATAACTTTGCATACCTTATTTTTCACCTTGCAGCTTATTTTGAACAAAGACTTTCTTTGATGTGGTTCTGCAGTAGTAGGTAATCTTAGGAGTGTCCTTTGCATCATGAGACATTCTCCTGATTCTAGATTTGTAGGTCTTGAAGTTGCAGAATGGTAGGAGGATACACTTTGGTTATCATCTTCTTGGGTGATTTTTACTCTTTTGTCCCCTCCTTGTCTGCTAGGGCCAATCTTTTTAGGGCATCTAAAGGACTGGTGTCCAATTTGATTACAAGTAAAGCATTTCCTTATGAAGACACTAGGTCCTCTTCCCCTGAATCTCCCTTGACTATTTGATCTCCTACCTCTAAAGCTGCCTCTATTACTTTGCTCTCCTTCTGGATCATGATTATTAAATTCCCCTTGACTTCTTTGAAATGGACCCCTTCGATTGAACCTACCCCTGCCTCTAAAATTATTCCCTCTACCTCTGTTATTTTTTCTCCTCTCCGCTTCTTTTTTTCTTCAATATTCAGTTCCATTTGAAAACACTTATGTATTGATTTTGGGTTGAATAGGATCATTTCATCTTGAATACTATATTTTAGTCCATTTAAGTACCTTGTCAGCTTGTGTTTCTCACTCTCTAGAACTTTGGCCTTCAAGGCCATCTTATGAAACTCCTCAATATATCCACACACATCAAGGTCCTTCTATCTTAGATTTTGCAACTTTTTATGAAGGGTATTCTCATAGTCTTCTGGCACAAACTATCTTTTGATCTCTACTAACATATTATTCCATGTTGAGATAGGGTTATTTTCCTTTTCCATCCTTTCATTTTGTAGAAAATTCCACCAGCTCAATCAAGGGCCCTTATTTTTGGATTTTTCAATTTACACCTGATTTTCAGAGATATTATCACATTCAAAATAATTCTCCAAGGCTTCTACCCAATCCATACATTCTTCAGGATCAATTTTCCCACAAAACATGGGAATGTTTATTTTCTAATCTCTTCTTCCAACTCTCTGAAGAGCTTCAAGAATTTTTACTTGTTTTGCTAGTATGTTTTTGGTTTCATCTTTCTCAATATCTTCTTCTTATTTTTCTTCTTTAGAATCTCCTCCTTCCTCCTTCTATGTTTGGAGGTCCTTCAACTTCCTTATCTCCTCATCCATCTTCTTGTTCTTGGCTACTTGTTCTTTGAAAATTTTAGGCAACTCCAAATTTGTGATCCTAGTGGGGACTTCCTCATCTTGAGAACTTTCTATTATGTCACCAATTATTCCCTTCTTCCAAGATCTTAGCATGCTCTGATACCACCTGATGTAGAGAGAACCACAAGAATATCTAGATGGGCTCCAACTCCTTATAAAATATTCAAACTCCTTTCCTAGACATCTCAATTCCACCAATGTCTTCCAAGGGCCTATTTTTACTTTCCAAAGGGGTCAATATGCTTCCCCTATCCTTTCTTGACTCTCCAAGCAAAGTTGTAGAACCCTACAATTTCTCCTTTAGGGACACCTTCCCTAAACCAAGAAAAAGAGTGTAAATCTTCACTAGAGACTTAGAAATCCTACCCTAAGTGATTGAAGACTTCAAACAGACCCTAAGGGCCAAGAATCCACCACTAGATTTGGTCTTTTAGACCAAAGGATTGTAGAATCCTAAATGGCCTAGGATTCCTTGTAGCCCTAACTAGAGGGTTTTTGGGACTTAACTTTCAATTGAAAAAGGATCTAATAGATCTAATTGGGTTTCTACACACCATTTATGGAGTTTGTAAACCACTCAAATCCTTAACACTTCACTCCACTCCTGCACCCTTGAACTCTCACAAAGCACATAGGCCTAATTAGCTAGGTTAGGCTTGGTTTGTTAAGTAAGTGGTCAAACATGGGTTCATGGAGTAAATGCAAGGACTTAGATGGATTCCCCTACCCCAAAATATTCTAGAGCCACTATTAGTTGGATCCTTTCAAGCACATATTTCACATGCATGTGACTATACCAAAGAGCGAGGCTAATTACATAGAGATAATTAGCCTAGGGCTTTGTCTCATAAATAGTAGGACTAACATTGAGTGCATGAGCTTTAGTGATGTAGCACTAGTCTTGCTTCCCATAGCTTCTTCTAGGGTGTCTTTGGAAAATCTCCTGACCTACTAGGGTTCTTTCACTAACCCTAGGCTCTTTAGCTTTCTTCTCACAAGAACCTACCACTTTCAACTAGTGAACACCAACAAGGTAGAATCCAAACTCTTCATGCTCTCTTCTAGACCCAAATTGGTCATTCTTGTCCCATCTACACAATTTGATCCAAATGGGTCCCAAACATTCCCAAATGGAAAGGTAGTCTCAAAGATTGTTAAGAGGACCAATTTCAATGTCCACAACCTTATTTGGATGTGTAACCCTAAACAAGTTCCAAATTCTAAGGAAAATTCACCCAAAAGAGGGCTACAAGCTTTAGGCCTAATTAGGCCCTTTTTTCTGCAATAAATCTTAAAACCTCCAAAAAAGTATGAAAAAAAACTCCATATCCTGATACCCTTTTTCAAGAACCTAAGGATTTTCTAGGTCTCTACTCTCAGAGGTGTCCATCTAGTACCTCCTACATTCATGCCTAAAATTTAGGGTTTTAGGTCTTTTCCACTATTTGCACAAGAAATGGATCTTCTTGGCTAAAAAAAAAACTTCTCCAAACTTATCCTCTGAGTTGAGGATCCTTCACTAACTCTCCTACCTTCCCAAATTCACTGATTGAAGTTGTGAATTGTTTCAATCCCTCTAGCAAGCTCTGCAATCACTGGTGATCCCTAGCCATGCCACTCTTGCTCGCCTAGGGAATCACCTTAAAAATGGCTTCCATAAATTCCTAGGCCCCTCCTTCACTGTAGACAATGTAAATGGAGTCATCTTCCATAATCCAAGAGATCATGCAAGTTCCAAGGTGGAAAATGGACTTATGACCCCATTTGTTCATAGTGCCTAGTTTAGGACAACGACAGTGTTGAAAACAAAAGAATTTAAACAAGAAACTAAAAATATTAAATCCAAAAAAATAATACCACATAAATTCTTCAATCAACCAACATTACTCAAATCAATTCTCATAGAAGCTAATTCAATCCATTTAAGAGTTGGATCTTCACAAAACACAAAAACTGTAATAGTCTTCCCAATTTACAGTTTGTACACAAAATGCCTTCAACTTGCCAATCATGCACAAAGATTGAGGATGGTCTTATATAGGTGACCAAAACACTAGAATAATAATTTCAAATAGTTAGGGAGCTAAATTCCTTGAAGTTGCATTCTTGTCATAAATGTTGTCAATGTTGTCAATGACAACATTGACAACTTTTGTAACTTTTTGGATATGCTATCCAAACTTGGTCTAATATTGTCCAAAGTTGTCCAAACCACTAATTAGGTTAAAATAAAATAAAATAGGAAATCTAGTCTCTCCTTTGACTCATTTGGTCATTAAATACCAAAAACCCCTAATTGGACCTAAATGGACATAAACGTCTCTAAGGACCTAACAAGACACATCCTCCTACTTAACACTCCACACACTAGGAATCTTGGTCCCTTTATTCACCTAGTGGTCTAGCTAGAACCACTACAAGCCAAAACATAGAAGAAGACCTAGGTTACATTGTATCAACTAGCCCACCTAGGTGCTCCTGCACCATACTCCCCCAAAAGGGAAAGCTATGTCACTACTATGGATAGTAGATCCTCTGAAATGTGCACCTTCTTGATATCTTCTTTGCAATCCATGAGGCATCTAACTCTGGTCTATCCTTCCACTGAATCAAATGTTCCATGTAGAGTTTATGTCTAGTAGCCTTCTTAACCCAGGAGTGTAGAACTTTTATAGCTACCATATAAAACTTTGGAGGTAAGAAAACAACCTCTACATCATCACTGACCCCTTGACTGTTTGAATTGATCTCATCCGCTTGCCCTCTGAATTGGATTAAGTCTTGAACATTAAATAATGGAGATATGCTCAAATCTGATGGTAAGTCCACTTTATAGGCACTATCCCCATATTTTTCCAAGATTTTACAAGGTCCCACCCTTTTCAACTACAGCTTGGTAGGGACACCCTTCTATAGCCTTCATTTGTTCAAGTGGACCATGACATAGTCACCCACCTCAAACTGAATATCCTTCCTCTTTTTATCAACTTTTTCCTTTATCTTTTGTTGACTCTCTTGCATCTTCTTTCTGACTTGGTCTTTGATCTCCTTCATGGTATGGGTGAAGTCCTCTGCATGGCCACTTTCATAATCCATCCCACCAAGATCCCTAAGGTCACAAAAACCCCTAGGGTGCATGCCATAAACAACCTCAAATGGGCACTTTTGTGTCATACTATTCCTACTATCATTGTAAGCATATTCTACTCGGGGAATGACCACATCACAAGTCTTCCAATACTCCTTTATTAGGCACCTCAATAGGTTACCCAACACCCTATTTACCACCTTAGTTTGGGCATTAGTCTAAGGGTGGTAAGATAAACCAAAAGATAGGTTAGTACTTAATCTTGTCCACAATGGTCACCAAAAATGGTTCATAAATTTCACATCCCTATCAGAGACTATACTCAAAGGTAGACCATGAATCCTCACAATCTCGTTAAGAAAAAAATAGGCAATGTGGATAGTGTTGGTTGTATTTCTAGTTTTGATGTCTGCCCAGTAAATTTTGTTTTTCTCATGCCTATCCTTCCTCAGAAATCAAAATCCTGTCTAAAATTGCAAAAGCTCCCTCTAAAAATTATGGTTTCTAGGTCAAAAAATCAAAGAGGGAAATCAAAAACCTTAAACCCTAGTTCATTTTGTTCGAAAATGGAAAAAAAAACTAAATCTATAAAAACCCTTCTAATTTGTAGTTACTTTTTCAAGTAGCTTAAAGTCCCTTTTGGCATGTGAGCAAATTCCTATCCCATTAAGTCACAAAGTCTCTGAATATGTTTAGAATATTTTTTTCCTTGTCACGACTTAGCATTTTCCTATAGTCAAGTGATCTCTGTAAGAATGGAATATTCCTTTTGTGATCAGGCGATCAAGCGACAACCATCCAATGAAAAGAAGATCTTGTGGTAGTCGGTAGGTCTCGTGATGTAACTTGAGATTAGAAAATCAACTCCTAAATTCAAGATTACTCAGTCGTCTGATCACCAGATGTGGACCATGGTCAGAAGGAGGGTTAGCTCATTATTGATTCATAGAGTGCAGATGTCATAAGGTTCTAGCAGGTTGATTTGATTTGGCGGCTATCATTATGCCTTTATGAGAAAGTTGCAGTCAAGTTATGTTTAAGGCATTACGATAGTGTATCATGTGACCCTAGTCGGCCCAGATGTAGTACAGGTTTGCCTCTTGGGTCACCAAGTCTCCAGATGGATCAAAGGTTAAATTTGAGTTAAAATGCCTTCATTCATCCATTCTCTAGATTAAACTATAGTTAAGGAGAATGTCTCGTGACTTGGAGTTTTCTCAGTCACTAAGTCTCTAGATTGTCTATGGTTAATGATGAGTTAAGTCAAAGGTTAGATCTAATGATGGTTGCTAGGTTTCTAGATGAAACTATGATTAAGGGAAACGCCTAGTGACTAAGAGACAAGAGGAAATAATCTAACCTAATTTTTCTTGCGGGTTAAGCCCAAGTCAAAAGTAAAGGTAAAGATCACACAAGTAGCAGTGTGACACATGGCAATAGGTGGGCCCAAATATAATATGCTTAGTCACTGGGTCTCTTAAGAAGAACCAAATATACCTTTTTGTTCAGTGACTATGAGATTGCTTGGTCGTGGGGTCTCCAAATGATATCAAATATTCTCTTTCTATTAAGATACTTCCTATTGACCATTCGATCAAATGAGGATCAAGTGGTAGTTGCTAAGTCTTGTGATGAGACCAGAGTTAAGGAAAAGATCCAGTGACTCAGAGACATAAAAGAAAGAAGATAACCAATTTTGAAGGTAGTTAGATGCTGAGGTAAAATGCCCAGGTAAATATCAGATTAGATTGGTGGCTATGTTTTATAGGGGAGATAAAATTCAAATCTCGGACACCCATGCAAAAACTTGTGCCACCTATGACCGTTAAAAATTTAAATTCAAATATTTAAAGGGGTTTTCATTTCAGATTTTATGGCGGTGGCGTGATTTTTCAAGAATCAGACAGAGTGGATGAATTTTTCGTTTCTATTTGATCATATTAATAATGATGGGAGTTGCTTTGAAACTTGTAGCTGATATTTTTGAGTGTTTCTCAGGAGCATTGATGAGCAAAAATTGATTGAAGATATGACTGATGCATCCCCAAAACATTGGTTCCATTGTTAAGAGGTTGAGATACAGAGAATTTAACAACTGGTGGTGAGGGTTAGTAATAGATTTGTTTCAATATTGGTAAATAAAATGGTCAACCAGCACTTAGCCGAGTTTTAGCCACTAGCGATGAGATAGTTTTAGAAGTAAGGGGCATTTAATTTCCTGATTACATCATGGGTTTTTCTAACAAAAGGCCAAAGGAATTGAAGACAACAGTTATGAGCTTAGATATTTTATCTGTCTTTCTGTTTCAGAATAAAATTGCATTATTGTCTTCTAGAGTTTTAGGGTTAGGTCAAAATCATCCAAAGCTTGCTACATCCTTATCTCTTAAGGATTCCAAGATGATTTTGGGCTATATATAGGCCTGTTGTAGCATTTTTTAAAGGTTTTTGAGTTTCTACTGCAAGGCAGGCTTCTAATTTTGCTTCATCTCTTAAACTTAGTTTTTGATGTATTGAAATAGGAAATATTAATGAAATACATTGCAGTTTCCTATCCCATATTATTGTTGTCTATTTACATATCTTTGTATGACTCTTGTATGTTTGGTTTGTAAGGCATTCTAAACATACCGGTTACAAGGTAACTTGTCTAATTGCTTTTGAGTTTTTTTCAGGGAGAGAACTAAGTTTCATGAGTGATTTTAGAGGGTTAAGCATTAGTGTGAGGATTTGATGTCAGTGATATGGAAATGACAAGATAGTTTTTAAGACACTCTATTTAAGCAGCATATAGTTTGTAAGGAACTCTATGGTATTTCATTAATTTATTTCTGTGGATTTATATTTTCATTGAATTTTTTCCCAAGGAATAGGCACTAGTCTAGGGTTTGGTAAGAAATTATTTCTTCATCCAATAAAATCAATCAATTACACTCAGTTACTAAAAATACATGAATTGAACTCAAGTAGATTTGTATCAGCCTGATACAATTCAATTTGTTGATTCCTTGAAGAGTGAATCACTAGGTTAACCCTCCTAAAAAGGAAGGAAGATGAGAATCCTTGTATCATTGAGTTTTTCTATTCTTACAATCATAGTTTATCTGGTTAAGCTCTATATCTAATTGATTTTGGTCATCTGCAGGGTATTTTATAAGTTGATTCAATAAAGGGTAAATAGAAAATCAGTGTCCACTATAGCATATACTGAATAATCAGTAATCATTTAGAAGTAATAACCATCTGAGCATGTGGAGCTCAAAAATGAACTAGGATCTTATCCAATCCTCATCAATTAGGCATTTCTCTTGTCTGAATCAGTATTAGGACTCATAGTGTTCAAACAATAATTCAAGCACTATGGTTCATGCAGGAAAAATCCCTAACAAATTGGTGACTCTACTGGGGAATAAAGATTTTACTCAGAAGTATTTGTTATTTACAATTGAGAGTTCCTATCTAAATCCTCCTTACAGTACTCACATTTGAGTTGTGTTCTATCTTTCCCAAACTAGTGTTGGGTGGCGACTCTAAAATAAAAATCTATGTGATCAATAATAAAGGATAAGCACATATCTTTTCAATATGCATACTAGGTCAAGGATGAGAAACAATCCTAAAGTTTTTTTGGATAGTGGTATCCCAACTACTTCAAGGAGAAAAATGCGGAGAAAGAAGCAAGATCAGGTTAACATAGAGGACTCATCCACAAGACAAGAAGAAAGAGATACTAGAAGTAAAGATGGAGATCAGTCGAGATATGAAGGGAACACTTTAGAATATGAAGAGTCCGGCCTTGGATTAGAGACATATGTAGTCACCACTACTCCTAGTGAGAGAGAAGGAACTGATCCTAGTAGTTCAGATCATGAAGTTCCTCTAGATGATTTTGCTTAAAAGGAAAAAAAATTGATGAAGCAATTAGCCCTAGTTCAGAAATTAAAAAGAGAAAATGATTCAAAAATGAAAAAAACTTGATCAAAAGGATGTTGATAAGTTTAGAAGAAGATCTCTGAGACATCAAATAGAAAAAAATGATGAGAGATCCTGTAGAAAATAAGAGACACCACTCACTCATAAGACTTCTTGTTCACAAGATTTCAAGGACAAAGGAAAAAGTAGGCTACTGAAATGGAAGTTAAGGAACCAAAATTTCATAGTCTCCTAACAGAACAGATGTCCAAGTTAGACATTGATCTTGAGAGATTAAGAAAAGAAAGTTAAGTCACGAAAAAAATACTAGAGAAAAAATAGGTTGAAGCCGCTACTTTGGAGATGAAGAAGAAGATTTATTTCTTGCAATCTTCTATGGATTCTCATGCTGGTGCTGGAAATGCTACTTCCTTAAAAGCCAAGGGTGCTACCTTCCAGGATGATGAAAAATTTCAAAGGAGGCCAGTACTGTTAGAATGAATTTAGAATAACTGAGAGGGGAGGGGTGAATCAGTAACCCTCAGGTCTAGATGTACCAAATAAAACTTTTTGTATTTTAGATCTACTCAACAGTAGTAGCATAAGTTAACAAATTTAATCATGCAGTTTACAATCTATTGAATTAGCTTGTAGGAATATAACAGTAAAACAAACCATAAGCATTCACACAAGTTGACACACGTATTTAACATGGAAACCCAATATGGGAAAAACCACCAGTAACATGCTACCAAGTTTTCACTCTTCTAAAGTGAGCTCTATGAGGAGCTAACCCTATTAAAGGTTACAATAACACACTACTAGGTGTGACCTAGTTAAAGGATTTAATCACCCTGTCAGGAGTGGCCTTGTTAGAGGACTTAGAACATTCCACCTAAATTTCACCTTGTTAGAGGATTTATACAAATGACTGTTAGGTCAACCTTGTTAAAGTATTTAACTGATACAATGCTTAGAAAGTAATCAACAATTGTGATCTAATACATACAAATTAATTTGCAAATTTAGATCCATTTAGAGCTCTGATGTTAACTTACTAGATAGCCCACATTGTCATTTCAATCTTCTGATATGCTTGGAAATCTGTCAAGCAATTACACATGCAACTCTCTACTTTTGTATTCAGCCTTTTCTACTAGATCATGCCAAACAGTAAATCAAATATGCAACACTCTTGCATACACATCCACTTCACATTTAGCAGCACACCTCTTACACACTAAATGAATAACCCCTTGAGGTTATCATATACCTCTCTATTTATGTCAGATAAATCTGTTGCTGCTTAAACAAGATTGTAGATCTTAGGTTAGGTCAGATCCAATGGATCATTCCATCTTTGCATTACATTTACTTCTCCAATGTAGTCTCTAATTAAATATTGAAACCATGCATTAATTATGACTACCCATACATTAAATGATGTGGATCAATCATTATTTAACATTACATATCCCAATAAAATTAACTAAGTCAGCCAGAGATCTCAAATCTCATCATTAATCCAATTACCATAAGTTGGCCAACATCATTGTTTCCACTTGGCAATTTCAATGGTGCTCGGCATTGAACAACTTTTCTCGTCACAAACAACTTCGCTTGGCACAAGCAACTTTTCTCGGCACAAGTAACTTTTCTTGGCATAGAACAGATAGAAAAACTATCTTTAAAAGATAAACAACTAATTGCTTTGCCAGACTGCCAACTGATCAAGTACCCTTTTATTTGCCTTAACTCAGCCATTCACTTGGTCTTCTTGTTAAATATTCTTCATCAACAATAGATATGGTACTCAAAAAGATAACAATAGTCTCACCAGTTAAGGTTTGACAGCAATGACAAAATAACAATTGCTTGCATTGTCAC
>MU225132.1:1651498-1668848 GCA_018584345.1 Thuja plicata | reverse complement strand
TAACAATTGCTTGCATTGTCACATTCCAACAATCTCCCTCTTTGGCATTGATGGCAACACAAAATATTAAAACAATGATTTAACAAGCATAGTTACCAACCAATCCAAAAATTCACCTGTGTTCCTTAATATGAACAAATCTTCATTAATGTCTTTAGCTTCATTATGATTCTTATCTGTAAAACATTTATCCCTCTGTGTCTAATCATCTGTAGACTCCCTCTAAGTAGATAATCACTTCAATGTTTTAAATAGTAACTCCTGCCTCTATGTAATATTTTCCTCTTGGTAATCTCTCTTTCTAGGAAATCTCTCCCTCTTTATAGGTAATCTCTCCCTCTTTGACAACAATGCCAAAGATGTTGATATCATTATCATGTAGATCTTCAGTATCAGGTTGATCCTGTAATCTTGATTATGACTGATTTTCATTTCTATCCTTGTTCATCTTCACAACTTTAGCCAGTGTCCTAAAGTGTGACTAACTGTGCATCAATGTGTCAAGTATTATGAATGTAATATTTGATGCAATAGTAGCATATAGAACTTAACTAGCCTCAGTTAGGGGAATCACCCTTAATTTACCTTGTAGACACTCATGAGCATCCTTGGGTAGTGATTTTGTGAATATGTCTGCTAATTGTTCTTTAGTGTTCACATAATCCAGTCTTACTTCTTTACTCTGAACTAGCTCCCTCAAGTAATGATACTTGATAGCTATATGCTTTGTCTTTGAGTGCATAACATGATTTTTAGAGATATTAATAGCACTCGTGTTATCACAATATATGACAAATGGGTCAGTGATTTCTTCCTTCATACCTTTCAGTAGTATCTTCAACCACACAATGTTACAACAGTTGACTGTTGCTGCGACATACTAGGCTTCAGTTGTAGATTGTGAGGTGCAGTTTTGTTTCTTGCTTGTCTAGGAGATCAATCTCTTTTCTAAAAGAAATGCTCCACCAGTAGTGCTTTTCCTGTCATCAACATTTCTAGCCCAATCAGAGTCAGTGTAAACTCTGAGTTCAAACTTGTCATTATTTTTTTAGTATAGACCATAGTCATCAGTTCCTTTCAAATATCTTAGAATCCTTTTTACTACCATCATGTGATTTTCCTTGGGATTAGCAAAAAATCTTGCAAAAATTCCAACAGCTAGGGCAATATCAGGTCTATTGTGTACAACATATTGTAGCTTTCCAATCATTGATCTATAGAGTGTTTGGTTCACTTCTTTTGTTTCATCATCTTTTGTCAGCTTCAGTCCAGTAGCCATGGATGTACTCACTGGTTTGGACTCTTCCATTCCAAAAGTTTTCAAGACCTCTTTGATATATTTATATTGAGTGATATAGATACCATTCTTCATTTGATAAATTTGTAAGCCAACAAAGAATTTTGTTTCACCAAACATAAACATCTCAAACTTAGTTTGCATCTCTGTTGCAAATTTTTGACATAACACACCTTGTCCACTAAATATGATGTCATCTAAAAAAATTTCAGCTAATAATGTACCTTTGTTTTGCTATATCTTTAAGTATAGGTTGTTGTTTTCATTGGTTCTTGCAAATCCAATGTTCATCAGATAATTGTGCAATCTCTAATACCATTCTCTTGGTGCTTGCTTCAATCCATATAATGCTTTGTGAAATCTGCAAATGATGTCCCTTTTCTTTGGGTCAACAAAACCATCAGCTTGCTCAATATACACTTCTTCCAAGATACCATTGAGAAATGCAGATTTCTCATCCATATGATAAACTTTGAATCCTTTATAGGCTGCATATGCAAGTAAGGTTCTAACACCTTCCAATCTTGCAACTGGGGAGAAGGTTTCACCATAGTCAATTCCTTCCTCCCGTGTATAACCCTTGCATACCAGTCTAGCTTTGTTTCTTGTCACATCTCCATGTTCATTCATCTTATTCCTGAATACCTAGTTTGTGCCAATTATATTTTTATCCTTCGGCCTAGGTACAAGTGTCCAATTTTTTTTCTTCTCAATTTGTTCAATTTCCGCATTCATTGCTTGTATCCAATCTTCATTTTCTAAAGCATCTTTCACTATTTTGGGCTCAAATTCACATAACAGACATGTGCCATTCGTCAACTTATTTCGTGTCATAAAAAAATAATCCTTTGATCAAATGATTTGATCAGAATTGTGATTTCTTCTCACATATTTTTCTAGAGTAGGCTCAGTCCTGGCTTTAGGTTCATCATTTGTATTCAGTTCTGGTTGATTATGTGACTCGGCATCTCCATCAGATAGCTCAACATTCACTTCCAGTTGCTCACCACTTTGTGACTCAGTAGGTGCATGCTATTGTTCAGCAGTAGTCTTAGGTTGTGAATTAGAATCTTCCTCATCCAAATATACAAATAATCTGTAGCTTTCAAGCTCTTCTGTACTTTCAGCTTCATTTCTTTCTGCAAACTCATCAATTCTTACATTTGCACTTTCCACAATTTTGTTAGTATTAGAATTAAAACATTTGTATGCTTTTCTTTTCATTGAATAACCAAAGAATATGCCTTCTTCACCTTTAGCATCTAGTTTTCTATTTCTATTGTCCTTCCGTATAAAACATTTGCTTCCAAATACTTTAAAATACTTTACACTAGGTGCATAACCATACCAAATTTCATAAGGTGTAGCATTTGTACCTTTCTTGACTTGAACTCTATTTAGGGTATAGACTGCGGTACTTATAGCCTCTTTCCAATATTTTTGCGCAACATTTTTCTCCATCATTAGTGTTCTTGCATAGTCCATGATAGATCTATTTCTTCGTTTAGCAATACCATTTTGTGGAGGTGTCCTGGGTGTGGACATCTGTCACTTTATGCCTCGGTCATTGTAGAACCTATTAAACTCATAAGAAATAAACTCTCCACCTCTATCAGATCTTAAGCATTTCAAATTTTTTCCTGTTTCCTTTTCAACTTTAGCTAAGTACCATTTAAATAACTGGAATGCATTAGATTTTTCCTTGAGAAACATTACAATCATCATCCTTGAATAATCATCAACAAATAGAATAAAGTATCTAGCACCACAATAGCTTCTTTCTGCAATGGGACCACAGAGATCAGTATGGACCAATTCTAGAATTTCCTTTGATATATGTGTTTTACTCTTGAAACTAGACTCATTCATCTTTCCTAGTTGACATTGTTTACGCATAGCATTCTCAGGTTTCTTTAACTTAGGTGGCCCTCTAACTTTTTTCAGTTTACTTATGCTTACCAAGTTATCGAAGTTCACATGACACAACCTCTTATGCCATAACCAAAAATCATTGTACTATGAAAACAAACATGTTTCTTCAGAAAAATCCAGATAAAATAAGTTACCTTTAGTCTGATCACCACTTCCAACTAATTATCCAGTAGAATCATAGATCTTTTCTTTTCTGTGATGGAATTCAACTTTGTAATTAGAAGTGTTTAGCTATGCAACACTTAGCAAATTATATTTAAGATCATCAACCCAATACACATTATCAAATCTGATTTTTTCAGTTAGGTTAATCAATCCTTTACCTTTGATAAGACATGGTGCATCATTACCAAATTTTACATATCCTCCTTTGCATTGGTTTAGGGTTTCAAACTTATCTTTGTCACCAGTCATGTGATGGGAACAACCACTGTGAATGATCCATCGATCACTTTTACTTATATAAGAGATTGGTATAGTTTTCTCATCATCATTAGAATCTTGTTTCATTGCAACATAAACTACTTCTATATTATTGTCATCACAATTGTCAGTGTCATTGTCAGAAGTTTCTTCAACAATATAACAAGATTTCTTACCTTTGTCTTTGTAATCCTTATATTTATTGAAGTCTCGGTCATCCCTTTAGTCTTTGTATTATTTGTATTTATTGTCCTTTCTTTCACCATTTTCATTCTTCTCAGGACATCTAGTAGCTATATGACCAACTTTATTGCATGAAAAACAAATAATAGGAAGTTTACCTCTGTATTTTCCTTTTCCTCTGGATAGTCTTTTTGCCATAAGTGCTTCAAGTTCTTCAAGATCATCATCAAAAGTATCACTATCACTGTTCACATGTTTTTTTCCTTTCTTAGATTTATTGAGAACCAACTATGATCTAAAAGCATAATCAATCCCTTGTGGATTATAGTTATCATAATTTGACATTTCAAATGCAGTGAGTCTGACTATCAGATTTTCTAGATTTAGATTATTGTTAGGAGTACATCTCAATTCTTGAATTGTTGAAACTCTAATAGCATATACAAGAAGTAAAGTTCTCAGTACCTTTCTCATAATAGTGTTCTCATCAATTGTTCCATTAGCTCCTCTAATGGCATTTACAACTTATTTTACTCTACCATAATACTGATTAACATTTTCACCTTCTTGCATTTTCATCTCATCAAACTTACCTCTTAGACTTTTTGATTTAGCTCTCATCACATTTTTGTCTCCACCATAGACAGTTGCAAGTTTGTCCCACACCTGCTTTGCATTTGTGTAGCTCTTTATATCATCAAACTCTGAATAGCTCAATGAGGAGGCGATCTCCAACATTGCTTGATTGTGGTTTTGCTTTTCTTTTAGTTGTACAACAATGAGAGGAGAAGAGGGTGATACATAGTCATTTTCAATAAGTCACTTAGCATCATCTCCAATACCAGCCAAATGTAGTTTCATCAAACTCTACCATGCAGGGAAGTTATCTTTGTTCAGCTTAGGAACGTCCTTCTTATACATCTTGATCTTTTCACTCCAAGTACCTTCAAACTATTTTCAGGAGAACAAAGCTCTGATACCAATTGTTAGAATGAATTTAGAATAACTAAGAGGGGAGGGGTGAATTAGTTATCCTCAGGTGTAGATGTACCAAATAAATTTTTTTGTATTTTAGATCTACTTAGCAACAGTAGCATAAGTTAACAACTTTAATCATGCAGTTTATTGTCTATTGAAATTAGCTTGTAGGAATATAACAGTAAAACAAACCATAAGCATTTACATAAGTTGACACAAGTATTAAATGTGGAAACCCAATATGGGAAAACCCACTAGTAACATGCTACCAAGCTTTTACTCTTCTGAAGTGAGCTCTGTGAGGAGTCAACCCTATTAAAGGTTACAATAACACACTGCTAGGTGTGACATGGTTAAAGGATTTAATCACCCTGTTAGGAGTGCCCTTGTTAGAGGACTTAGAACATTCCACCTGAATGTCACCTTGTTAGAGGATTTATACAAATGACTGTTAGGTCAAACTTGTTAAAGGATTTAACTGATACAATGGTTAGAAAGTAATTAGTAGTTGTGATCTGATACATACAACTTACTTTGCAAATTTAGATCCAATTAAAACTCTAATTTTAACTTACTGGATAGCCTACATTGACATTTCAACCTTCTGATCTACTTGGAAATCCGTCAAGAAATCACACATGCAACTCTTTGATTCTGTATTTAGCCTTTTCTGCTAGATCATGCCAAACAATAAATCAACTATGCAACACTCTTGCATACACATCCACTTCATATTTAGTAGCACACCTCTTGCACACTAAATGAATAACCCCTTGAGGTTATCATATACCTCTTTTTTTAGGTCAGATAAATCTTTTGCTACTTAAACAAGATCATAGATCTTAGGTTAGGTTAGATCCAATGGATCATTCCATCTTTGCATTACATTTACTTCTCCAAAGTAGTCTCTAATTAAATCTTGAAAGCATGCATTAATTACGGTTACCCATACATTAAATGATGTGCATCAATCTTTTATTAACATTACATATCCCAATAAAATTAACTAAGTTGGCTAGATATCTCAAATCTCATAATTAATCCAATTACTATAAGCCGGCCAACATCAATGTTTCCACTTGTTAATTTCAATGGTTCTTAGCATTGAACAACTTTACTTGTCACAAACAACTTTGCTCGACACAAGAAACCTTGCTCAACAAAAGAAACTTTTCTCAGCATAGAACAGCCAGAAAAACTTTCTTTGAAAGATAAACAACTAATTGCTTTGCCAGAGTGCCAACTAATCAAGTACCCTTTTATTTTCCTTAACTCAACCAGTCACTTGGTCTTCTTGTTAAATCTTCTTCATCAACAATAGATATGGTACTCAAATAGATAATAGTAGTCTCACTAGTTAAGGTTTGACAGCAATGACAAAATAACAATTGCTTGCATTGTCACTTTCCAACAATTACACCTAGAAAGTTGCAAACAATTTAATTTTATTGGCATTCCTAGTTACCCTAATGAACTACCTAAAGATATTGCATAAACTCTCCCAAAGTTTTTAGGAAACAATGTTTTTTATTATGAAGTGCACTTGAGGAGGTTCATAGATTTTGTAGATGATTTGAATGTCAATCATGAGGATTTCATAATGAAGCTCTTGGTTCAATCCCTGGTAGAGGATGCTAGGGAATGGTTTAGAAGTTTGTCTAATGGTTCTATGGCATCTATGGATGAATTCACTGATCTTTTCAAAGATCACTATGATGACAAGACTAATGAAGGATTCTTATTAAATGAATTCAATAATATAAAGAAGAATTATAATGAGGAGGTTACTGAATTCAATACCAGATTTCAGAGAGCTATGCACAAATTATTTCAAAGGATCAAGCTAGATGAAAAGGTATGTCTATCTACATATCTAAATTATTTTGATGTAAAACTAGGATATGCTCTTCGAGATCAGAATCCTAGAACCCTTACCGATGCATATAAAATAGTAGTTAATATTGAAATGAATAGAAGGGTATCAAGGAAAATGGGTAGTAGAGATGATACTCATTTTAGTAGGACTAACCAAAAGGAGCCTAAAAAAATAGAATATAAAGCACCTCAAAAAAATAGACCATCCTATAGTAATACTTATAATCTGTAGAATAAGATGTAGAATCATCCCTATGGTACACAATTTAAGGATGGAAAGCCTGATGCCCCACCAAGAAAAGATAATTCTGAAAATAGGACTCCTGATCCCTTACATAAGAATATTGTTCATGTGTTCAATGATGACTTCCGGTGTGAGGCTTGTAAAGCTCCACATAATCCTGATTTTTGCACTGTTGCCTTAGATTTAAAAGAAAATGAGGAACAAGAAGAGGGTGAAGGTGAGAAATATGATTACAATATGCCTAATGCTTACTCATGTCATGATGTGGACTCTGATTGTGAAATAGAAAATCATGATTCATATGGCTCACAGACTAGAATGGAGGTTCATCAACAACAAACTATATCAGATAGTGAAGAGGATGAAATGGGTGATCATATAAAATGCTATGCCCAAGGTGACCAAGAATTTATAGTAGTAACAAAGGCCTCTTATGAGGAAAAGGCCATAGTTACTACCGATTTATTGAGAAAAGAAAGAAGTAATTATCACCTAAGGAACATAGTGGTTGGTGGTACTGGACATCAACCATCTGGTATTTTTGTAAAAGAAAATAAGGCAGATACCAAGTACGTTTCAAAGAAAGATGGACCTGGGGAAAATGTGGATAAACCCAAGGTCAAAATTATAGGCAAAGATGTCGAGCCTAGTGTTGTACATGAGGGGAAATAAAAAGTGCAAGAAACAAATGATGCTTCTCCTAAAGTTGAGAACAAAACATCCAAGAAAGAAGAACCAACTCTGAAAATATAAATAGAGGAAAATAACATTGTGGTTGAAAAACCAAAGTCCTCTGATGTAAATTATACTCCAGTTGATATGGGCCAATGTTTGTCTCAAATGATCGTAAAAGTTTCATTTTTGGAAATGATGAGAATAAAAGAACATAGAGAAAAGGTTCTATGAGTGTTGGACAATGTGTCTACAATGAAAGTTCAAAGTTCAAAGCATGTTGAAAAGAAACCAAGCAATAGGGGAAAGAACCTAAGGTGATAGTATCTGAGATTCCTTAGGTTTTTCTAAATAAAACTACCTCTCCAAAAGTTGTTGATCCTTTCTTTCTAACACTGGTCATTAATGGTAGGATGTTAAAAAATTGCATGATTGATTCAGGAGCATCAAACACCATTATGCCAGTAGAATTTATGAAGTCCATGGGTTTGCAAGTTGATACTCCTCATGGGAGATGTCAAGCCATGGATTCAAGAGAAGTTCTTATTATTGGTACCATTGAAGCTATTCCTTACAAGTTAGCAGTATGCCCTGATGTGGTTTTGACAATGAGTGTTCTAGTTGTTGATATTCCACCACATTATGGAAGGCTATTATCCAGAAAATGGAGTGCTTCAATGGGAGGCAACATACAATTTGATTTATCATATGCTACTTTCAACATAGCCAGAAATAATGTTAAAGTATCTCAAGAATGTAGATCACCTCATATGATTGAGTGGTATGAAGACACTAACATAAATTTTTGTATAGATGTGGATATGGATAATTTTATAGTACAAAGGAGTGGCCATCAATGTGAAGATGTTGTTCCTTTGGTAAAGGAGTTGATTGCACATGAAAATGGCTTATGGAAAATGTAAATTGATGGAGCTTGTTCTAAAGAGGGATCAGGAGATGGTGTGTTACTCATATCTCCATCAGGTACTACTTTCAAGTATTCCTTCTTGCTAGATTTTCATTGTACAAACAATGCAGTGGAATATCAAGCTTTGTTCTCAGGGCTAGATATTGCTGCTAAACATGGAATAAAATGTCTAAAAGTTTATGGTGACTCAGAATTAGTAGTAGACCAAGTTAGGTCCAAATATACAGTAAAGAATAATTGATTAAAAATGTATAAGAATGCAATTTGGGACCAAATTGAACTTTTTGATTCCTTCAATATTAATTGGACAAAAAGGTCCAAAAACATTATGGCAGATTTCTTAGCTAATGTTGCTTTGAAAACTGATGACTTGACCTTATTGGGGTATCAATAGTTGAAGTCAAGACAAGACTAGTTGTCCCTGATAATATTTACAATTGGAAATTATTTGAGGATGACCAAGATATTCTTAGATTTATTCAAGGCTTAGATCATTATGAAAATTAGCTTATAGACTGTAATTCTTTAGTTGAGACAGTTGATGCAAAGAATATGGTTCCAGGAAGTGAGGTTGTCCAATTGAGTTCCAATCAGATTCCTAGGGGTTTGGTTGAACTTGAGGCATTGTTTAGTAGTCAAAATGATCACTCAACAAAGATAAGCAATGCTAAGATTAAGGAGTTGGAGGAGATAAATTTGGGATCAGAAACTACTCCTCAAATAGTTTATATTGGAAAAGGATTAGATTCCCATGTCAGAACAAATCTATTTAAACTATTGAGAAAATATAAGCATCTATTTACATGGTCATATCAAGATCTAAAAGATTATAGGGAAGATCTTTTCCAGCATGAAATACCACTAAAATCAGAGGTGAAACCATTCAGAAAAAAATAGACCTATTAATCCTTTGTTGGCTTCCAAGATGCAACAAGAGTTGATGAAGTTAAAGGATGCTGGGATTATTCAGCCCATTAGACATTCAACATGGGTCTCAAACTTAGTGCCAGTAAGGAAAAAAAATGTTGACATTAGATTGTGTGTTGATTTCAGGAACTTGAACATTGCATCTCTCAAAGAAAATTATTCTCTACCTAACATAGAGGCAATGTTGCATAAGGTAACTGGTTGTGAGGTGTATTCAATGATGGATGGTTTCTCAAGATACCATTAGGTTTTAGTGAAGGAATCAAAGCAGTTCAAGATGACATTTACTACTCCATGGGGACTTGTGTCTATATTAGAATGCCATTTGGATTGATAAATGCAGGAGAAACTTTTCAAAGAGCCATGGATGTTTCCTTTAAGGAATTTATTGATTTATTCATGGTTATTTACCAAGATGACTTAACTGCATATTCTAAAAAATTTGAGGATAATTGTGAACACTTAGGGAAATTTTTTAATAAAGCTTTGGAATATGGTGTTTCATTAAATCCTAGAAAATGCCATTTTGCAGTACAAGAAGGAAAGTTTCTAGGACATATAGTTTCCAAGGATGGAGTAAGAATTGATCCTGAAAGAATTGAAGCTATCCAAAGGGTTACTACTCCAACCAATTTAAAAGGTGTTCAGTCTTTCTTAGGAAAGATAAATTTTGTAAGAAGATTCATAGAAAATTTTGCAGAATTCATCAAGCCAATCATCAAGATTTTAAAGAAAGATGCAAAATTTCAGTGGAATGAGGAAGCTCAAGTAGAATTTGAGAGAATAAAGAAAGCAGTACAGGAGGCTCCTATTTTGAAATCACCATATTATAGCAAGATTTTTTCTTTATTTTCATTTGCATCCTTTCATACAATTGTTGTTGTTTTACTACAAAAGGATGAAGAAGGTTTTGAACATCAGATAGCCTTTTATAGTAAATCACTCGAGGCTGCAGAGCTAAATTATGAGATGATGGAGAAGAAGGCATATGCCCTAGTAAAATCTATAAAATATTTTAGACCATACTTGGTTTGTGCTAAGGTGCAAGCATATGTTCCTCATTCAGCAGTAAAAGATATTATTACTTAGTCAGAAGTGATAGGTAAGAGATGTAAGTTGATAAATAGAATTAAAGAATTTAATTTAGAAATCCACATTAAAAAATTGGTGAGAGGTAAGGGTTTACAAAAAATAATGACAGAGGAGAATTTGGATTTATTTCAAGTGAATAATATAGAGATACATGATCAGAAAATTACAAGTATAGAGAAACAACCATTCTATGCTGATATTGTGTATTTCTTGAAAAGTGCCAAGTGTCCTAATACTATGACAGATAACCAAAATAGAAGTCTCAAATTCCAGGCCCATAAATACACCTTAGTCAAAGGAGATTTGTATTGCAAAGGAGGAAAAGGTGTATTATTTCTATGTTTAGATTAGAGCCAATCTAAGAGAGTTTTAAGTGAGATGCATGTAGGGGAGTGTGGAGGTCTTTTTTTTTCCAAGGTCACTGCCCATAAGATTCTAAGGGCTGGATATTTTTGGTCCAGTTTATTCAAAGATACACATGCATATGTAAGAAAATGTGAGCCTTACCAGAGGTTCTAAAATAAATTGAAATTTTCAGGAGCCTTTTATTAAATCCAGTGAATGTTGAGGCCCCTTTTTCTATGTGGGGAATTGGTTTTATAGGAGAATTTTTAGAAAAATCCAGTCGAGGACACAGTTGGATACTTGTAGCCGTGAATTATTTTACAAAATGGATTGAAGCTGTACCCACAAAAAGGGCTACAAGTAAAGTTGTTTCTGAATTTTTAATGGATAATATTCTAACCAGGTTTGGTGTGCCTTCAAAGTTAGTGATGGATAATGCTATGTCTTTTAGATATGATGAGATCAAAGATTTCTGTGAAAAGTATGGGATCATAAAATCATATTCATCCCCATGCAACCCATAGGAAAGTGGACAAGATGAGTCCAATAATAAGAGTATATTAAAGATCTTAAAGAAGACTCTTGAAAAGAATAAAAAAGCATGCCATACAAAGCTGAAATTGGCATTGTGGGCTGACAGGGTTACAATTAAGAAAGAAACAGGCAAATCACCATTTGAGCTTGTATATGGTTTACATTCTAGGATGCCTATGAAATTTTTTTTACATGTATACCATTTTATACAAGAGGAGCATTTAGAGGTTTCTGAAAGCATGCATGATAGAATGATGCAGTTGGCAAAGTTGGATGAAATTAGAAAAGATAGCCAGATAGAAAATATTAAGTTACAACAGAAAATGAAGTATCTCTTTGATAAAAGGGCTAGTGACAAAAAATTCCAACCAGATGATCTAGTACTTCAATGGAATGTGAGATCAGAGGATAAAGGGAAACACAAGAAGTTTGAGTCTTTATAGCTTGGACCATTTACTATTTATCAGAGTTTCAGAAAAGATTCATATCTGCTAAAGAATATGGATGGAGAAGAATTTATATTGCCAGTGCATGGGCAATTTTTAAAGCATTTATTCAATTAGAAATCAAATTTTCTATGCACAAGTAATTATGTATCATATGTATATAGTGTGTTTCCTTTTAGCAGTCAGTTGCTCTCATTTTTTGAAGTGATCTGCAACCAGAGATTTTGTGGTTCTTGTCATAAATTTGCATTTAGCCATCCTCAGATAGAGCCACTATTGGTTTTATTTCTAGTTTTGATGTCTACCCAGTAAATTTTGTTGTTCTTGTTAGAGACCGATAGCGTCGTAAAGATAATTATATAAATATGTTCACATATTAATATAAACAAAGTTAATATTATCATATCTTAATATATATATATATATATATATATATATATATATTTAAGTGATATATATTAATATATATGTAATTACTATTACATATCTATTAATATATATATATATATATATATATTAATGTATATGTAATTATATTACATACACATTAATACATAATTATAATTATATATATTATATCGTATATGGTAAAGAATAAATTCTTAGCTATCGGGATTTAAACACATTTGCCACCTCACACCAATTATGAATCGGATATCTTAAACAAATGAAGTTGATTATAATCAACTTAACTACAAATGATAACAGTCGACAGTATTAGTAATAAACTGACGGTAGTTGATATTACATCACAGGTTGGCAATATATGAGGGGTCACAACTTGATGTATCATGACTCATTTATGAGTCATGACTCATCAAATCGTGACCATTCTATAATATATATAAGTAGCTTTCCAAATTTGTTAAAGACAAAAAAAATATAGAAATCGTATAATATAATAAGTGTCTTATAAATTAGTAAGTTCTGCAAACAACAAAATATAGATATTAAGTGTTACAATTTTAGTAAAGTTTATCATCTTTGACATGGTATCAGAGCTTTGGTTCTGAATAATATAAAAAGCTGATAAACTTAAGAAATTAAATTTTCAAATACATTACATTCCATATGGAAAACATTATAAGATTTGAAGATAGACTCAAAGGATCAGACAATTCCCAATCATGGAAATTCAGAATACTATTGATATTAAAAGAAAGTAAAGTTGAATCCTTCATTAAAGAAAACAAGTTAAAGCCAGAAGAAGAACATGACATATCAACTAGGAATGAAGAAAATGATAAAGCAATGAAGATCATCATTGATGGAGTCAGAGATCACATTGTTCCAATTTTAATGAAATATGAAAGAGAATATGATATGTTCAAAGCACTAGAGAAGACATATGAAATAAGTAATGCAAGTAAGAAATTAGCCTTAAAGAGGGAGATAAATCACATAAGTATGAACAAAGGTGAGACCATAAATTCATACTTCATGAAAGTATCAACTCTAAGGGATAAATTATCAATAGTTGGTTATGAGATCAATGGAAAAGAGTTATCATTGATTGCATTGGATGGTCTGCCTGAATCTTGGGAGACATTTATCTCTGGCATAAGTGCCAGGTCTAAATTTCCAAAATTTGTTCGACTGAGAATAGATTGTCTATAAGAGGAATCAAGGCTAGACAATAAAGGAATAAATAATAAAACCATCGATGAATATCTTCATGTACTAAATGTGGATAACCACAAGGATAGAAAAAGACACTTCAAGAAAAAGAGATATCATAATGAAAATAATAAAAGAGATATGTCAAAGGTACAATGTTTCAGATGTGATAAATATGGACATTATGTATTCAACTATCCATACAAAAATCATCAGGTCTCTTTCACCAAAGAAAAGAAACAAAAGACTAAGGAAGAACCTAAAAATGAGAAATTTGTGTTCTACTCTGCACTTTCAAGTCAAGTCTCAAATAATAACACCTGGGTCATAGACAGTGGTTCCTCAAGACATGTGACTGGATTCAGAGAACTACTAGATTCGATGATAGAAGAGTCCAATGAAGAAGTAACTATTGGAGATGACTCAACTTATCTAATAAAAGGTATTGGGACATGCACTGTCAAACTAAAAACCGGTGATTCCATTCAACTTATTGGAGTACTATTTGATCCTGGCATCAAAAGAAATCTAGTATCTATTTCAGCACTTGAAGATAATGGATTTAGAGTAACTTTTATGTATGGTAAAGTAAAGGCTTGGCCAAAGAACTATAATATCAAGAAATCCCTAACCATAGGTAGTAGGCAAGGCTATCTATATGAACTATATAAAAATAAAAATCAAGTCCTAATTAATGAAATCACTAACACCAATGAGATGTGGCATAGAAGACTAGGACACTTAAATTATAGAGCACTAGCATCCATGGAAAAACTTGTCATTGGACTACCAAAGCTTAAAGAATATCATTCAAGTGTATGCAAAGGTTGTGCCTTAGGTAAAAATACAAAAGGGGCATTTCAAAATAGTTCTAGTAAAACAGACAATGTATTAGAGTTAGTTCATTCAGACTTATGTGGACCTATGTCTGTTCCATCAATAGGAGGGTGTAAATACTATGTTATATTTATTGATGATTTCTCAAGGAAGACTTGGATATATTTCCTTCAACATAAATAATTTGAAGAGATTCTAAAAATGTTCAAAGACTTTAAATCAATTACTAAAAACTTATCTGGGAATAAAATCAAGAATCTAAGGACAGATAATGGTAAAGAATGTACCTCTGACATCTTCAAAGATTTCTACAAAGATGTAGGGATTAAGAGGGAGTATACTATTCCTTATAACCTTCAACAGAATGGGGTGGCTGAAAGGAAAAATAGAACTATTATTGAAGCTACCAAAGCAATGATACTTGATCAAAATCTTGACATTTCTCTTTGGGCAGAAGCATCAAATACTATAGTCTATATTAAAAATAGATGTCCACACTCTCACATTGATAGTAAGACTTCTGAAGAAGCCTTCTCAGGGATAAAACTGGACATCGATAAATTACGAATATTTGGTTTCCCAGTTTACATACATGTACCCAAAGAAAAGAGAAAAAAGTTAGAACCATTTGGAAGAAAAGGTAATTTTGTGGGATACAGTGAAACCTCAAAAGCATACCGAATATATATACCTAGAAAAAATAAGATTGAATTAAGCAGGGATGTAATCTTTGAAGAAGATATAGCATTCTCTAGAGCTAGAAATTATTTAGAGCCAGGAACACATGTTTTTTCAAAAGAGGAATTTACACCTGAGATTCAAAGGGAGCAGCCTGAGGAAGAAGAATATGAGGAACAACCCTCAACATCCATCAATCCTAAAAAGAGACCCCTCTGGGCCACTAAGACAATAGAAGAAGCCATGTTTTTTGGAGCTCCTTCAAAGACATTTAGAGAAATTAAAATACCTACAAGGTTTTCAAATTATGTAGCCCTAATGAGTGAACTCTCAAAATCAGAACCTGCAAATGTTTCAGATGCCATTCAGCAACAAGTATGGAAAGATGCCATGACAGAGGAATACCAATCTATCATAAAGAATGATGTATGGGACATTGTGCCCAGACCTAAAGAGAAATCAGTGGTCACCTCAAAATGATTGTTCAAAATTAAACATGCTGCAGATGGCAGTATAGAGAAATACAAAGCAAGGTTTGTAGCCAGAGAATTCTCACAAAAGGAAGGGATTGACTATGAAGAAACTTTTTCTCATGTTGCTAGATATACTTTAGACTAAACAGTCCTAGCCATTGTAGCTGCTAAAGGATGGAAAGTACATCAGATGGATGTGAAGACTGCCTTCCTAAATGGAACAATTGAAGAAGAAGTTTTCCTGGAGCAACCTGAAGGTTTTGAGATTTATAATTCCAAAAACCATGTTTGTAAACCAAATAAATCTCTACATGGACTCCAACAAGCTCCCAGCGCTTGGTATGAAAGGATTGATAATTATCTAATGAAGTTAGGATTTTCCAAAAATGATGCTGATTCAAATTTATATTTCAAATAGAGCAAAGGTGACATGTTAATATTAATACTATATGTTGATGACTTATTGAATACTAGAGAGGATCACCTTATTCATTAATGCAAGAAGGATTTAACAAATGAATTTGATATGAAAGACTTAGGTCTTTTACACTACTTTCTTGGTTTAGAAGTATGGCAAAAATCAGATAGTATTATACTAAATCAAGTAAAATATACTCTTGATAGATTAAAGAGATTTTATATGTTGGACTATAGACCAATGTCATCACCTATGGAAACCAACCTTCATGAGTTAAAGGAAGCAGAAATAGAATCTCCTCTAGCAGATCCTACTCTTTACAGATAGATAATAGGCTCCTTGATGTACTTGGTAAATACTAGACTAGACATTTGTTTTGCAGTAAATGCCTTAAGTCAGTTCATGTGTGACCCTAAAGAGATTCATCTTGTTGCTACAAAAAATATATTGAGATATCTTAAGGGTACTATAAATTATGGACTTAAATATGAAAAGACAGATTTGGACCTTCATGGATCCACTGACTCTGATTGGGCTGGAAGTGTGACCGATCAAAAAAGCACATTAGGATGTTGTTTCAGCTTGGGATCAGCTATGGTATCTTGGATTAGCAGAAAGCAGTCTTCAGTAGCTCAAAGCTTCACAGAAGCTGAATACATTGCATCTTCAATGGCTTCTAGAGAAGCAGTGTGGCTTAGGAAACTACTTGTTGGACTAGTTGGTACACATTTAAAACCGGCTACTATCCATTGTGACAACCTAAGTTGTATCAAGCTATCAATGAATCCCATGTTTCATGACAGATCTAAGCATGCTGAGATTCCTTATCACTATGTTTGAGATATGGTTGAAAGGAAAGTGATTCAGTTGAAATATATTAGTACTGGAGATCAAACTACAAATATTCTTACCAAAGCACTTCCCAAAGTGAAAGTTGATCACTTCAGGAAAAATCTTGGTATGATTGAAATGTAATTTTTGATTTATATTAATATAATTAAAGATGTTTATGGGCTCATCCATCGTGTGTACATTTCTAAAAGGTGACGACTTCGTAGAAAATGAACACTTGTATTTAATGTTATGAAATGAAAATCTTGTAATGGATATTTGTTATGGTAAACATTTAATATGTTAGTGCACATACCATAATAGGGTTATATGTAAGGGAATGTAATGTTTCCTTATTACTATATCCTCGTATCACGATCTAAGGTGATATAAAAATTAGGTATCACAATCTAAGGTGATTCCTCATATCATGATCTGAGGTGATTACTCATGTCACATTCAGAAGTGATATGAAAATTAGGTGTCACAATCTGAGGTGATTACTCATATTACAATCTAAGGTAATATGTAAAATTTGATCAAGGTGATATATGGAAAATTATCTTTCCTAGCTAAGAGGGAGTGTTAGAGACCGATAGCAATATGATAATATTAACTTT
>MU225132.1:1535183-1576333 GCA_018584345.1 Thuja plicata | reverse complement strand
CATCTTCAACAAGGGACTGAACAAATAGTTTCATTAGTACATCTTCATGGGTGATATTCAAGTCATCAACAAAGTCAATGAATTTTCTTAAATGTGTCTCACAAGAAATCACATTATTACCAGCAAATTTTGGGAGCTTTTCTCCTATGTCACCCACATCTTTAGGAAAGGCATTAGGGTATCCAGGGATACCAACAAAATCAAATTGTTTATACCTCTCATTATGTAGTGGCTTCCTTTGAAAAATATCATCTTCTTTAGCCATAGTAACTTTTCCTCTAGAAGATGTATTATTCTCTAGTTCCGAAAAAGAATACTTAGAAGATTGTAAAAAATCAATCTTTTTCTTCATTTAAATTGTAGTAGCTTCCATTTGGGCCTTTTCCAACATTTTTTCCATAGTTTCTTTTTCAATTCTTAGTTTCTCCAAATCAATTTCTAATTTGGACATTTGTTCAACCATATGCTTCTGAAATTTAGGTTCTTGATCTCTATGTTCACCCATCTTCTGTTTACCCTTGTTTATTTGTAAGATAGAAGCTTTATGAGTGAATGGTATTTCTTTATTTTTCTGAGACTTCTCTATTTCTTTCGTAGTTTGGTGTTTAGGAATTCTTTTCCTATTGTTATCAAGAACCTTATGATCATTCTTTTTCTTTCTTATTTCTCTTTCCTTTTTCATTTGCTGAACTAGGGCAAGCTGCTTCAAAATAAACTTCTCTTCATTGGCTAGCATATCAAAAGGGGCATCTTCTGAATCTGAACTAGGTGTAGTAATTTCTTCTTTCTCATTTAGAGTAGAAGTGAGTGTGGGTGTATCCAATACCCTTTCAGCAGCCTCCTCATAGTCTGAAGTATTTCCATCATGAGAGTGTTGAATAGTATTTCTATCATTCCTGATATTTTTTTCTTGGCCTTTTACAGGAGTCTCATCCATATCAACCTGAATTCTCTTTTTCCTCCAAGAGGCTCCAACTCTTGAGGTCGATGGGATTCCTTCATACAATACCCTTTCTGGGTCAGTTCTTACTTTTGACCTAGTATTCATTCTGTAAGAAATTTATCAACTTTGCACTAATCTCAAAGACTTTCCTTTTTAGGGTCACCACCAAATAAATCAGGATGAATGAATAAAAATCCAGGGGTAATATGACAACAACAACCGGGTTTTGTAAAACTTTAAACCTTAACACACCAGAGATTTTTGAGTAGTTCTTCAAGACTTTACAATCTGGCTTCGATCCCCAGCAGAGTCGCCAATTTGTTACATATTTTTCTTGTATGAATCACAGTGCTTGAAATAAATACTTGAACACCATGCCTTCTAATACTGATATAGGGACAAGAAAATCCTAATTTCTAAGGATTGGATAAGGTCCTTCTTTGTTTTTGAGCTCCACATATACTCAGGCAGGTTTTACCTTTTATGATTGCTGTTTACACAGTATGTTATAGTGTGGACACTGATTTGCTATGTACCTCTATTAAAACAACTTATAAATTACCTTGCAAATGACCAAGCATAACCAAATACAAGATATAACCATACAAACCATGGTTGTAAGCATAACAAGAACCAGTGATACAAGGATTTTCATCCTTCTTCCTTTTATTGTAGGAGGGATAACCTAATGATTCACTCTCCAAGGAATCACTAAAGCAGACACTGTCCTGCTGACATAGGTCCTTAAATGAGTTTAGCTCATCTGTTCTTAGTAACAATAGTATTTTGATTGAATTTGGTTATGATACCTTGAAATAACTTGGACAATAATGGGTTATCAGACTGATTTCTGGACCAGTGCCTATCCTTTGGGCTACAGAGTCAAAATAAACTAAGATCTCATAGAAACAAAATACAGTAAGCTTCCTTACAACCCACATACAATTCAAATAAGTTTCCTTACAAATTACCCTATTACCTCTAAAATATTGTATCAAACCTTTAAACAAAGCAATGTGCTCCTTGAAACTACTCACAAAACTTAGTTCTTTCCTTAAAAGAAACTTGCAAGCAATTAGATAGTTACCTAATAACCAAAATGTTTCAGAATGCCTTGCAAACTTAACATAAAAGAGCATACACAGAGAATAAAGAGACACCAATTGAAGAGAGTAAAATTGCACCGTATTTTATTTATATGATCCAGCTTCCATACATGAAAGATCTTGCAACTTCAAAAGATAGACAAAAATTTAGAACATCTGAATTCTACAATATATTTTCTCTTCTCCAAAAAATTCCAACATCAAAGACCCTTTACAATTAAAAATATTTTTCTATATATAGGTTTTTGACCATCTTGGAATCCCTTAAGGATGCAACAAGCTTCAGATGGTCATAGAAAACCTAACCCTAAAGTTACAAGAGAGACAAAAAGAAAGAGAGAAGAAACGGTGAAAGGACCAAGGCAACAAGATAGAAACATATATTTCTTGTTCTTCTCCTGATCTGGCGACTGCAATCAGATTTGTAGATGGTCTCTGGTAGTATTTATGTTGAGTTTGGATAGTTGTGCTTGCCTACTCACCTACATTCTCCTTTTGTAATAACTATCCCTCTTGTCTTGAACAATGCAGTGCCAAGTGTTCATCCTACTCATCATCCAAGATTTCTTCTTCTACTACAGGCTTCTTTTTCTTGGGTGTAGTCATCACCTCCCAAGCTTTCAATTCATCATTCGATAGCCACTTGAAGTCCTGAGTACTCTGTACTTGCACCTTTGGTCTGTCCCATCTAGCATCAGTGATGTTTTTGACATCAAGTAGGAATTTATTGATATCAGTCTCTGCTTTGAAGGCTTCATCGAATATTTTATTAATCCCTCTATATCAACATCTTCTCCTAAAAGAAATGCATCTTCACTAGGAATCTTGGTGTCAAACTCACTCTTCCAAGCATCTACAGCCTTTAATTGGTCATCATCTCCCCTTAAGGAAGGAATAAACTTATTAAAGTCATTTGAAAAGAGGCTCAATTTAACCTCTATCTGATTTAATTTTCCTTTGAAGAATGAGAGAGAAATATTGACTCTTTTGATCTCATCTCCCACTTGAGTTACTATTTCAGGAAAATCTGCTCTTATGGCTTGTAAAGATGACAACTTCTCAAATAAATTTGCCTTTGCAGACCACTTTGTAAAGTAAGGGTTTAGAATAGCGAGGTACCCCATTACCTCAGTATGCAATGCTGGTAACTTATTGTATGTATTGACTACAACATCAGTTTTATCTTTTAGAATATCAATTCTATGTTGTAGTATGTCTTTCAATGCCTTCAAAGCAATTGCATTTCCCTTTTCTTCATCTACCTTTTGTTCCACAGCGTCTTTTGATTTTGGCTTATCTTCAATTTGCATTGGTGGTGGTTGTGTAGGTACATATACCACCTCAGGCTTTGTCTCCAACTCCTCCAGTAACTTCTTTACCATTTGATCCCTCTGAAACAGTTGTATATGGCACATATCCCTATCCTTAGACAATGCACTTATTTCTTCCAACAAAGTACTGTACCTTTCAGACAATTGTTTGGTCTTGTCTTCATTCAGTTGATCCCAGTGTGTCATAATTTGGGAGATTTCTAAGTCCCCTGTATTTTGCGCAGACCACACCATCTGATTACCCATCATATTTTCTTGAATATTTACTAACTGGGGCTTTTGGTCCTTTGGGCTTAGGCTCCAGATTGCAAAAGCCTAGTATTTCGGGTTATACCCAAATCCTTTTATCATATCTCCCATCCAAGATGTTCCTTGTTGCATCTTCTTCAATACACTCATAGTGAACATTTGTATTACAGATTGTAGGAGTATACAATTTCCTAACCCCTACCATGAAACCCTCTGGGTCAATGTACCTATAAGGGGCTTCCCCCATTGTGTACTTCTCCAACCATTGACCCACTACATCAATGGCATTCTTGCCAATTGTAAAATTGAGAATTTTGAATTGCCTAGGGGTTATAGTCCCCTTTTTGTGCGGTGCAAAGTGCTCATTATCTGTTAATAATAACTGCCATATGAATTCCATTGCAGCTACTCTTGTAGGCACATGATATGGTAATAAATGAGGTGCGTGAATACACCCATATACTCTGATAATGGTATAATTCTCCTCCAAGAAGAAATCACCCCAATTATATTTTCCATGCCAATTGTCTTTATAATCACAGGGCCTGAGCAGTTGTATAATTTTTAATGGGACTTTTGTCCTGCTTGTTCCCAAACTTTGTACAATTGGATATACAATCCAATTTTAAAAAGCACAGTAGTCACACTCCCTAGAAGTATAATTCCAAACCCTCACCCAAAATTGGATAGGATTTGGTGCTGACTGGTAGAATCTCTGGGGAGTTAGATTATTAACGTCCATGATTACAAAATTGAAGTATAAAAGGAGATGCATTAGGACTGAATAATGCAAAAATTGATGTTCCTTCTCCTTTGGATTCTTTAGTCTTTTCTGGGTTGCAATGAAACCCTCATGCATTTCGTCTATGATATGCTTAATATAGTCATAGCTAGTGCTTGAATGCACCTCTTGCAAGTCTAGCACCATCATCAGGATGCCAGCATTGATTTTCTCTGCATCTCCATCTATCCCTAGCACTCTACACAGGGCATAGGAGATATACTTAATGTAGAAGTGTAGATCCTTATAATAATATGGATTTGGCTCAGCCATAGGATCTAATTATTTTCTCACTTCTTTCAACATGTGTTTCTGCAATAAGCCTTTAGCAATAGCAGGCTTTGAACTATATCTTTTCTCCTCCTTTGTCATGTCAATTTTAGTAGACATGGTGCTAAATAAGCCAAAGGCTTGCATGAATGAATTCCTATTTAATATTAGTAGGGCAGTGCCATTATCCCTTTTGATGGTCTTTGTCAAAACATCATAGTGATTAGCTAGGTCTAAAAATAGGTCTACATCTAGGAAGACATCAGGAACAAGTAACCTAGCTAAACCACATGTCCAAGGGTTTGATACTGGGATGGGCTTATCAGTATTTTTATAAAAATAATTGAAGAGGGAGAAACCTGTTGTCCCCGAAGTCACAACATCTCAGATGTCTTTGTATTCATCAAGGAGAACATTAGCATTAGCCTTCTTATTCTGCGTTGAACCAGACAGGAGACGGAGAAACTCATCAGAGAAACTTGCCTTTCCTTTATTTTCCTCTTCACTTCCTCCACTTGTCGAAGAAACATTCATAGCCCCGCTCATATTTTCAACATGTTGAATCTCCTTTTCCTTACTGATATTGAAACAAATCTATCACAGAGATTAACTGACCGTCCTGTGGACAATTTCCTAAAATTTAGAACTCTTTGATCAACTTTGGAAATACTGCAACTTGAGAAAAATATCTCTTTTCTGAAAACTAAAAAACTTGGGCTCTAAAATCTGAAAGCACGGTGAATGAAACTAAAGGCACCATGAACTTCTTATAGCCATCATTCAGAGTACATAGCTCATAATTCAAAAACATCAGTTCTGTCATAAATTTGACATACTATGAACTTGAATGAAAACATAGCCGTAGTTCCATGAGCTTGACAGGAAATCAAATTTTCAAAAATGAATCCTTGGAACAATAATATAACATTTACAAGAGATGACATGTCATACTGTGATTCATTAACTATCTTACATCTCAGCTACTCTTTTTGTGCAGTAATCAAAATACAAGCCTGTGATTGGTTTTCAAGCGATTCACACTGTCATATCAAAAAATTGTCGCCATTTTTTAGATCTTGGGATCAGGCGACTGTGCGACTGCATTAAGTCTCTTTGTCGTGGGCCTCTATCACTAACCCGTGGTTCCATCTCAAGACATGGCGATAATGCATTTTCTTACCTTTGGCTGACCCAAGTCACGGTCTAGTGATCACACGACCCAACTGAAATCATAGTCATGCATAGTTAGGACTAACTCATCATTCTTTCTGAGACCTTGTGACTAACTGTCTTGCTTAACTTTTACGGTTATCTCCTTGTCGCTGAGTGTTTAATTTTATCTCAAGACTATGCGACAATGCTTAGTCGCCCGATCGTGGGATATAAGTCCTGAGCATTTAACTTTACCATAACAGGTTATATGTGCCCATTTTCCAGTTTTGACGACTGCGCGACATACCTTAATCATCAAGTCGGGAGGACTTTTTCCTTAGGGAACTTTTATTCTTAGACTTTGCAACCATCGTCAGATCCTCTGATCTCTTTATCCTACGGTCATCGCTTAATCGCCATATGTTCATGCATACCCTTAAATCTTTCTCAGACACCGCGATTGAAGGGAAAGTACTTAGTCTTGTTGTCGCTGAGTCCATTTTCTACTTCTGGTGACCATGTGATAATCTTTTAACATCCACTCACCTTATGACACATGTCACTCAATCATTGGTTCACTTACTGCATACTAGAGAACTAAGTCATCATCTAGTTCTAGTGACATCCCGACTATACTTTACTGCAAAACCTCAAACAGTCAGTCGCGAAGTCTCAGTCAAAACCTCTTAACCACCGTTCCATTTTGAGACCACGCAACTGAAGGCTTAGCTTAACTTTCAACTTTGGATTCATTTGGCGATAAAGTGACATAAGGTAATCGCGAAGTCTGGAGACATTTTCATAACTGTTAAAAATCTCCTGCGATCACCCGACTAAGCAGTGGGTCCCTTCTTTACAATGATTTATGACATAATTATTCCATGACTACCCGACATGAAGAAATCACTGAGTCTCGTAATACTGAAGGAATATGCTAAACTTTGAACGAGACCACGCGACAGAAGGAAAATGCAAAGTTGGGAAGACAATTGGAATATTCATTTGTAGTAACGTGACGAGGCAACTTAATGAAAACACATGCCTTAAGTGGATGGAAAAAATAACTTTGAGACAGAAGCGCCATGACCTGGGGTTTACTTTTATCATTTAACACTTGGATAGCCTAGGGTTTTTAGGGTTTTGCAAATTGAGTTAGGTTTAGGCTTGAAAACCTAAAAACTTGACATAGGTAAGGCCATAATGAACAAGAGATAACTGAATTGAAAACACCAGATTACAGAGAAAAGGACAGGGAACCAGGAAAATTTCCAAAACAAGAAATACAACCAATAGGGTCATTAATGAGGGGTAATTAGGTTTTAGACTGGAGATGCTGGTTCCTGAACCAGCATCTGCAAGGATGCTGATACCCAAATCAATGTCTTCCTAGACGTTGATCCCCAAACTAGCGTCGCCAAATATGATGGCGCTGAACTGGTGTCTTCAAAGATGCCAGACCTAGATCTACGTCTGCTAAGACGGCGGTCTATGATGGCATAAGGGAAAAGACACTAGTGTATGAATCAACATTTCTGGCTGAACTGACATCTATGCTCAAAGGGGCAGATGCCAAGGGGAAGGGAAATAGAGGGACCAATGGGGGTCGGGGATGGGTCAGCAAAGGATGTAGGGAAAAGATGCCCCAGTGTGGGAGGGCTTAGGATAGAAATAGAAGAAATGTGTTAATGACATGGTGGGTTTTGAAATCTACAGGAGCAGTTCGCACCATTCGGATCTCAGGACCATTGGTCATTGACCATGGAGTTGGAGCCACAACTTGCAGAGGATGACTGGGGGTTGCTAGCAGTGGTAGGTTTATATTATGTGCCCCGTTGGCCTAGGCTATGGGTGCATAATGGGATGATGACCACTCTGATCGAGCGATACCACCACCTTCCATCTGCCTACTAGAGAGCCTACTATCACTCTTGAGGATGTGTGGTGAATTCTTGGTATACCAATCCATGGGGCGATTCCTCAATATAGATTAGAGGGTAGAGATCATGTTCAGGAGGCTGATGAGGAGGATCCTAACATACTAGACCTGGATGCCTTAGCACCCAGCGGTGGATAGGAGACTCTGGCAGATAGCCTTGTTCTTGGCTAGGTTGATCGGAGGTTGGATGTTATCTAACTTGGCGGGACATGGTTTTGGCATGGGATGGTCTTGGTTGCTAGCAGAGATGCTAGAGGAGGGAACTACCTACTGCTGGGAGTATGTTGTCCTTGAATAGTTGTACCATGATCTGCACATGGCTGCATACCATGGGGTGTGCAACATGGGGATAGGCGTGACTCTATTATTAGTGTGGGCCTGGGAGCACATTGCAGTGTTTCAGCCGATACAGACACGGGAGGTGAGGCAGCTAGAAGAGCCTTATGCATGTAGATATAGGTTGCCTATGAGATACACTTCTATTGGGCAGACCGGATACTGGCATAGGCGCCTAGATGAATTTTAGGTTTTTTGCTAGAATCCATATAGAATTTGTGAGCCATGGGGAGCTATGGACTAGGACGCAGGCATAGAGGAAGGTTTTGAGGACTTCATGTACCTTTCTTACGTATAGATTGATTTCATTCTATTGGGGAGGACCATCCACCAGATAAAGAGATACAGACCATCTAGGCTCATGAGGTAGTTCAGGCTACAGCAGGGGGTGGTAGCATAGGATGGCTTACATCCTCATGTCACGAGGCAGGTGGGCGCATGGGGGAGATATACTGATGCTCTCACAGTGAGGGAATCCTAGAGGGATATTGCACAGATAGACTCTGTGGTGAATCCAGATGTCATAGACGCAGGGATGAATACTGAGTACGTAGCTTGGTGGGCCGCACATGTGCCCTTACAGCTCACAGACCCAACTCAGGTGGCTTCTCATGAGAAACCAATAGGGGACATAGAGGTAGATGATGGGACAGACATAGGAGATGCCCCTGAGACTTCAACAGTAGGGTAGAGGAGGAGGCCATAGTAGAGACAGGTTAGACCTTGAACAGAGGCACATGCAGGGGCTGGACCAGATCACAAGCCACAGGGGCCACCAAGAGATGGTCAGGATCAGGGGCCACATGGGCCACCACAAGTACAGGTATAGGAACCTCATGTGCCAGCACATGTACATACACCACAAGGGCCGTAGGGGTGACCAGTAGGGTATGTGGAATAGGAGACTGATGACACTATCATCAAAGAGAAAGACATTTTATAGATGGAGTGTGTGAGACAGTGGGGTTTATTAGGCATGGCACAGGTATTAGAGACAATCCTGCACGCTAAGATCACCTGAGTATAGGGGCTTTTGGCTATAGAGACAACATGGGAAAACATGGCTGAGGGTGCACTTGACACCCTACAGGGTAGAGTTGACATAGGGGAGTTCCCTATGGTTGACCTGACATAGGATGCTGCAAAGCTGTGGATGGAGATAGGTACACTCATAGGCCAGTTACGTACTTTGACTGAGTAGATGGATCAGGCCACTGAGAAGATCATTGCATTGACCTTAGAGAGGGATGTAGCATAGCGGTGAGCTGAGGCTTACAAGATTGAGCGAGATATCACTAGATAGACACCCATTGCATGTGGGGCCAGATAGGTTATGGTGGAGGATTTCACATCTCATAGAGATGCAACCAGTGTAGGCAGGGAGGTAACCTACTATCGAGTATTATATCATCAGCAAGTTCTTGAGGGACAGATATGAGAGTACTCAGAGAGGTCCTGATCATAGAGCATAGTTTGGACTTTTGCATCTCAGGGATCAGTGGGGATGCCACTGTGTCCACCACCAGGGTAGGGAGGTGGATCATCACAGCCACCTTTATGATTTTTTAGAGGATTATGTGACACATTTTTGTATTTGGAGATGAGATGTATACATATATCAGGACCAAGGTGCACATGATGTATTTTATTGATGACAGACTTATGTACTTATGGACATTTATTATATATATATGATGATCAATGAGGGCTCTAAGATTTGATGTGATTCTATGCCTTTCTCTATATGATGTTATGATGCATATGCTTATATGATTACTGACATTCATGTTTGCAGGATGTGATGCATATGTATGAAAAAATGTGTATGCGAGATAATTTTATGCCTATGTATATATGATATATGACGTATGCAAGGTGGATGATGCTTATATGATGTACTGATGTGTGTTAATGCAGGATGTGATGTGACTTTTATGATGTGTGCAATTTATATGCTAATGATTAATGAATATGAATATGGATGCATAATGAATCTAAATGAATCTTAACAATGTAGGACTATAATGATTTAACAATACAAGATGTGAAATTAATCTAAATGAATCTTTAACAATTCAAGACTATAATGATTTAACAATGCAAGATTATAACAATGAATCTAGGATGAATTAATTATGCAAGACTAAAATGGATCAAAATGATTTAACAGTGCAATACTATAAAATGATGTTAACTATGCAACTAAATGATGAACTTAATGCAACCTAATGATGATCAATGCACTCTAATGATGAACCTAATGCAAGTGAATAATGACAAATGCAATGGATGCAATGGATGTTATGGGACCGATATTTTTGGTGTGTGTCACAATCAACTGATGAACCAGCCAGGAGGACATTAGAAGACTAGGTAGGGAATGTTAGCAGGACGATGACTCAGGATGTTAGTGCGATGGTGAAAGGATTGGATATGCTAAGAATATACAAGGATCAAACCAGATGATTAATTACAAATGATTAATTACAAGTGATCATGTACAAAAGTTGTTGCTGAGTTTTGATTGGATCTTGTTGTTTGAGGCATGTGATATTGCGGTATGCTGATTGATTAGTTCAAGAGGAAGGATACATCTTACGAGAACCCAGAGATGATGATCAAGATTTAGGTCAATGAGAGGAAGGATACATCCTTAATGGACCCATTTCCAAAAATATAGGATTCGTAAATCTGATTGTTTAAAGGAGCACTACAATCAAACTGTGGAACCAGGATGTTGTCAAAGCGTAACTGGATCATGTTCGGCAAGGGGATCAACCAAGTACATGAGATATGTACAAGAAAAAACAAATGGAAGACCAAGCGCAATATGTACAAGCCTCAAGCTCAAGGATTGGGATAGTACAACATATGGACAACAATATACAAGACTATATGTACAAAAGCTCAGGATATGAGATAGGAGGATCATTTTGAACTAGTGCATGCGATATGTGAACCAAGGGAATATGGGAAAATTTTTAGGTTTGTAGAGATGCGATGATGGAGATGGATGGGAACAAGATTTTGATAGATAATGGAATGCTCCACTATGTGTGATGCCTCTTTCCAGGTTTTCATCACCCATACTTGTCCAAGGCACCTGGTTGCTAAGTTTTCATCGTTGGACAAAAATTTTCTCTTTATTCTTCTTTTCTTTTCAATATTTTTTTTTTTTAATGTTTTTGATGTTGTCCAAGTGCCTGTTTGCTAGGTTTTCACTGCATAACCATTTTTCAGCTTCATTTTTCTACTTTTTTGAGATTTTTTCAGGACTATTTTACATTGTTTTTGTATTTTTTTAGGGCTGTTTATATTTTTTTATGGATTTTCTCAGATAACTGGGATGAACAACCAGCCGTTAGGCAAAGAAGAATCTATGATGAATGATGTTTATAGGATCATTCAAGGGTTCTCCTTCAGCAGTGGAGAGTTGATATCCCCCAGAATTGAAGCATACAGTTACAACATATGGGCCTTTCCAGGTGACTTCAAACTTACCTTTCTTTTCCCGATCAGTACCCACTTTTTGATTTTCCTTTAGCACAAGGTCCCCTACCTAAAACTGGCATGGGTGGACCCTCTTGTTATAGTTTTTCTTGAGTTTGTTTTGATAGAAAATCTGGTGATCATAGGCTCATTGGCACTTTTCATCTATTAGATCAAGCTGTGTGAGTCAAGATACTTAAAAATCTTCATCATCAACTAGGCCTCTCAGTGATACTCAGAGGGAGGGTAGTTTGACCTCAATTAGTAAGACCACTTCTGCACTGTAGACTAGGGAGTATGGAGTAGTGCCAGTAGGAGTACGGTAGGAAGTGCGATATGCCTAGAGGGTGGGATTCATCTAGAGATGCCAGGAATGACCAGTATCATTGACAACTTTCTTAAGGATTTTGAGGAGGGTCTTATTAGTTGCCTCAGCTTTGCCATTACCTTGAGGGAAATACAGACTGGAGAAACAGTGATGAATATGGAGGCGAGCACATAGATCACTAACATGTTAATTTTCAAATGGTGTTCCGTGATTTTTGAAGATAGTGGAGGGTATGTTGAAGAGGTAGACAATGTGGTAGAGGATGAATTTGGATATCTGGACACCTATAGTGAGGGTGAGTGGAATTGCTTCAACCCACTTTGTACAGTACTCTGTTATTGTGATTATGTATTTGTGGCCTTCAGAAGAGGGGGGAGTAATCTTACCAACAAGGTCAAAACCCCAACAAGAAAAGGGCCAAGGAGGGGCAATAGGTCTAAGGTCCTGTGGAGGAGCATGGATCAGATTGGCATGTTGTTGGCAAGGTAAGCACTTTCTAACAAACTCACAAGCATAATGCTCCATTGCAGGCCAATAATACCCTATACGTAAAATTTTCTTGTCTAGGACCATGCCACTTGTGTGGGCATTGTAGATTCCAACATGTACCTCTTGTAAATCCCAGGTAGCCTCATTTTCATCTAAACACCTAGAGAGCATGTTGTGATAGCTTTGATGATAAAGGGTGTTGGGTATGAGGGTGTAATGGGAAGCTCTATGAATAAAGTTTTGGCATTGGGTCATGGTGAGATGAGGGGATATGATACCATTTTGTAGGTAAGATTGGATATTGTGGCACCATGGGGACTGGGGACCAACCAAGACACATACGCAATTTGATTCATCATTCTCATAAGCGGGAGCATGAAGTTGCTCAACTAAGAATTCATATTGTGTAGACTCATGAGGAATCTCTAAGAGGGAGCCAATTGTTTCCATTTCATCAGCAGCCCTATTCTACAAGTGTGATACTTGTGTTATTTTCAAGTGGAGGAAATGCTCTTTCATCTTGTCAACCATCTACTTATATAGCATTAATTTTTCATCCTTGGTTTGATACTCATCTAGGACCTATTTGATGATGAGTTGGGAATTGCAAAATATGTTTAAATCTGTGAGGTTCCATTCTATAGCCATGCGGATCCCTATGATTAGTGCTTCATATTATGCAATGTTGTTTGTGCAGGGAAATCCCAATTTGAATGACATAGGGATATAATCACCTTGAGGTGTGACAAAAAGTATTCTTGCCCCTGCACCATGAGCTTTGTAGGATCCATCAAAGTAGAGTTGCCAAGTAGGTTTCTCTTCTATCATGCACAAATGCTCATCTAGAAATTTTGTGATCAAAGGATATGCATCCACTAGGAGTGCTTCTGCTAGCTGATCTACGATGACCTTCCCTTTAATGGATTTTGTGTCTACATATTGAATATCAAACTCTCTTAGCAGCATAACCCATTTTTCCATTCATCCTATGAGAGTAGTTTTAGAGAGTAGGTATTGGACGGGATCCACTTTTGAAATGAGCTTAGTTGTATGACTAAGCATATAGTGGTGAAGTTTTTGAGTGGCGAAGACCACTACCAGACATGATTTTTGCATAGGTGAATAATTGAGCTCATAACCTACTAAGGTCCAACTGATGTAATAAATGGATCTTTCTTTACCTTCATCATCCAATTGAGGAAGGAGCTCCCCTAGTGTTGTTGTAGTAGTAGAAATATATAGGATGAGTGGTCAGGCAAGTACAGGTGGTACCGAGATGGGTGGATGAGCCAAATATTATTTGATCTTGTCAAAACTCTTATGACACTAAGGATCCCATTTGAAATTGTTGTCTTTTCACAGGAGATGAGTGAATGGTTGGCACTTATCTGCTACTTGGGAGATAAAATGGTGCACAGATTGTAACTTTCCTTGGAGGCTGCATAATTATTGGATGCTCTTTGGAGGAGGTATCTCTATGATAGCTTGTAGCTTCTTTGGATCTATTTCATTGCCTTGTCTGGATACAATGAACCCAAGAAGTTTTCCTGACGTGACCCTGAAGACAGATTTCTTAGGGTTGAGCATTAGGAAATAGTGTCCAATTTTGTCAAAGATGCATTCCAAAATGTCTAGGTGATCTTCCCTTTATACTAATTTTTCCATGATATCATCCATAGAGTCTTCAAGGATCTTTTGAATCATATCATGAAAAATGGTAGTCATGGCTCTTTGATAGGTTTCCCCAACATTCTTTATGCCAAATGGCATCATATCAGAGCAGAAGGTACCCCAAGGGGTTGTAAATGATGTCTTGTGTTGATCTTCTTCTACAATATAGATCTGATTATATCTAGAAAAGTAATCCAGGAGTGACAACATCTCATGTCCTGATGTAAGGTCCATAATCATGTCTATGTTTGGCAATGAGAAATCATCCATCAGACATGCCTTGTTGAGGTCCTAGAAGTCTATACATATCGTGATTGATTTATCAGGTTTAGACATTGGCACCATGCTAGAAATCTAGTCAGAGTATTCAAAGGAGAGAATGATCTTGGCCTGGAGTAACTTTTTAAGCTCTACTTTTGCAAGTAGTGCCACTTTAGGGTGCATCTTTCTAAGCTTTTGTTTGATAGGTTTGATGTTTGGGTCCACTGCTAGATGGTGAAGCACCAAGTTGGGGTCTAATCCCAGCATGTGGGAATAAAACCATGTGAGCTTATTTATGGATTCCTTCAAAAGAGTGACAAGGTCTCTTTCTTTTTCTTTAGACAAAGATATTGTTATGTAGGTGATGGCAGGATTTTCTTCTGTGCCTAGGTTAACAATTTGTGTTTCTTTGATGAGGATCGATGATTTCTTAGTCCTATAATCATAGATTAGAGGAAGATGAGAATCTTCATCCCCTAGCACCTTAGAGAGGTTTTCACTAGCAGATACGCCCTTTGTTTTTATTATTTTATAATTAGATAGCGCCCCAGAGGGGTTTTTGCTAGGAAATCAATTTTTTCCCTTTTTGATTTTTTTTTCTTCTTCATTTTTGTAGCTGAAGTTCTCCTCTTCCCCAAAGTATACATTTGGGTCCAATTTGTAGACATATGCTGAGTCTTGCCTCCAGTCATTGCTTTGGTCAATTGCTCCCATAAAAATTAGGAGCGCTTCGTCACTTTAGAACTCATCAACATGTATGACACTTGGTTGTTCCTAGTCTATGAGTTCAGGATAGCGAAGGGGAAGGTTAATAAAGAGAATGGAAAGCTGGTGTAGGAAAAAGTGGCCTAGGAAGGTTTCATCGTCAAAGACATTGTCATAGGCTCTCACAACTTTCTCTTTCGGGATATCTTCGATGTTAACCATTTTTCCTAGGGAGGGATAAGAGGCATAGATGTTTTCATTAGTTCCCCAATTCGTGTTAGAGCCCATGCCAAGGCCTAGGTGTATTTCTAGTCAGGTAGGTACAATAGGATCTTTCATTACTTGTTCTTCATAACCAAGGCCACCTCCTTGATAGTTCCATTTTTTTGTCACCAGCCTGTGAGTTGTAGGGTACTTACCTTTGAAGTAATTTAGGCGACTTATTTCCTTGGGTGGTAGATCCTTATAGATCCATTAATTGATGTTTGGTGTCATTTCTTGGCCACTCAAAGTACCCTTTGAGATAAAAGTGGTAGGACTGAACTGTAGCGATTTGGTTGTCTTTGGTTTTGTCTTGCTTGGATTAGGTTAGTGATCTTGAGCATGTGGATAAACTGGCAATGATCCAACTATGAAGGCATCAGATAAACCGTACTCACCAAAACCTTTATTATTGATCTTGAAAATGGAAAGGGTGGATGAAAGAATTATTTCTGGGTTTGAGTGGGTTCAAGACAAACTAGCAATAGAGGTGCCAATGTTAATCTTCAGACAGTGATTGGAATGTGAGAAAGAAGTTTCTAACGCAATACAGTATGCAAAGGGCTTGGGATCTGCACAAATGGTGATCTTAGTGCCATTATATGGGAATTTGATGCACTGATGGTAGGTGGAGGGAATGGCTTGCATAGAATGAATCCATGGGCATCCAAGGAGGATGTTGAAGGGAAGGTCAAGATCAACATGACATACTATACCCTAGATAACTGGGTCCACTTGGATGGGAAATGAAATGGTGCCTTAAGAAGTGTGCTCTAGATTGTCATATGCCTTGATTGTGATGACATCATTTCTTATATCAGCTTCAGTGCAACACAACTATTTTATGAATTTTAGAGTACATAGATTTAGGGCCGAGCCATTATCTATCATGACCCTTTTGATGGAAAAATCTTTAACCATGAAAGCAATACAGAGTGGGAGATTATGATCATGTTCATCTGAGGGTATGTCTGTTGACTTGAAGGAGACCCCACAAGATGCATATAGGTGTCTGACAAGATTCTAGAATTCAGTGAGGTTGATGTCGCTAAGGACATGGGATTCTTGCAGGTCTTTATTAAGGATCTCTTGATAGGTGGGTGAAGTGCGGAGGAGATCCAAGATGAAAATTTGGGTAGGAATATTCCCTAGGTATTCCAAAATGTTGTATTGGGTACTAAAATATGGGAGGGTACTTGCACCTACAACTGTTATTCAGCCTCGACAGGTGGTAACTACACATTGGTTATCGACACCCTTGACACGGATGACATTGATGGAGGACTAGACCTGGGATATGCAGCCGATGAGATTATCGTAGTTGATATATGCATTGGTATAATATTTTTAGTTGGTGTTTTCTCCTTTTTTACCCTTTCCATAATCAGAGGGTTGAGTAGGATTACCTGGGCCTATACTTGAAGTGTTTTTAGGGAATGCATTTTGATACATTTTAAGGCTCATTTTTGGTGATGGTTGGGTAGGAGAGTCCACTTCAATCTTGTTATGGTCAATGAGACCTTGGATGTAATGTTTAAGCTTCATGCACTTGAGGGTAGTGTGTCCCTTAACATGATGGTAATTACAGTACTCATTGTCTCTATACTAGGTAGGATTAGGTGTTGAGTCATCAAATGGCTACATTTTTGGATACACGATTTGATTAGCTTGGACCATTTTGTGGAAGATGACATCTATGGGTTCACCACAAGTGGTAAATGTGTGTTGTGGTGCATTCAAAGCGCGAGGTATTTGTTGTCCATGCAGGAATGATATAGCATTCGTCTAGTTCATAGGACCTTAGTAGTTGGGTTGATATGATGTCCCTAGAGGGGGGTAGATAGTCATGCCTTGAGGGTGCATGTTTTGTTGGTAGGTCTATTTGGGATATGTGGGAGCGGGCTATTGTTACATAAGAGGAGGTTGAGGGTACACTGGTTGTGCTTGCTAATAAGTTTGGGTAGGCTCATTGGGACTGGCTACCACAACTTGAATGTGTTTGGTGTCTATGGCTCCGTCAGTTATTGCATTCTTATTCTTGTTCCACTACCGTGATCGCTCATTGTTATGTTTTTCATGTTAGGATTCCTTGTAGTACTTGATGGCACCATTTTCTATGAGACCGCATTTGAGATCCATGCCTTTGATCCTGATGTCTTGATAATTTTGTATGCAATTCATGTGCATGTGATAGGCGAGCTTAGGATGGAGGTTGTTAATGAAGATTTTGGTAAGATGTTCTTTAGGGGGTTGATAGGACAACCTGGTAGTAAGCCCTTGCCAGCGTTGAAGATAATCGGCCAGGCTCTCTCCTCCCTTTTGTTTTGCTTTGCATAAATCAAGGAGTGAGAGTTCATTTTCAATGTTATGTACGTATTGGACCACAAACTTTTCAGATAATTCAGCAAAAGTAGAGACTATACCATAGGGGATTTTATAGAACCACTCAAGAGCGATTCCTCCTAAGCTCTTGGGAAATAGTTTCATGAGAAAGTTATCGCTATAGGTCACTTCTTGACATGCCATATAGAATTGTTTCACGTGGCTCACATGATCTCCCTTCCCCTGATATTTATCAAATTTGGGTGTCTCAAAGTGCTTGGGGAAGGGTGTTACAGTGATAGATTGATCAAATGGATAAGGACACACCTCTTCAAAGTTGAATGTTTTAGCCTCAATCCCTTCTTTTAGCTCTTTGAGAGTGTTCTTGATTTCCTCCCATTCATGGTTGATTTGTGGGGGAGGATTATTAACCATGATTGCATTGGTTCCCTGAATATGATATGGATCAAATGGAAAATAGGGAGGATTATGTGGGTGATATTGTGGTTTTTTATATCACAATTTCTGGTCAGTGTATATAGGCTATTGAGGTGGAAGCTGCGGTTGAGGGGAATATTGCAATGGAGGAGGTGGTGACACTTGGTAAGGTTGTTGCAACTAAAGGAAGTATGCTTGTATTTATTGAGGCATTGGATAAGTGGGCTGAGCCTGTTGTGCACCTGCATGGGATGGAGGATAAGAGTTCTATAGTAGAATTCTCCCAGTGGTTGTAGCAAGGTAATTGGTGTTACTGGGAACACTAAATTGTTGTGGAGGTGGAATGGTTTGTGATTCTATGAAAGATGGCATGGCTAAGTAGTTGGCAAAATGAGTTTTCTATTGTTGTGTGGATTGGATAAAAAGATTAGCAAACTATTGCAGTGGTTGTGCCATGAAGGGATTTTCCCCCTGTGGTTGTGGTTGAGGTTGCTGAGTAGTTTGGATGATGGGTTGTGCAACTACGAAGTGGTTGATTTGTGCTTGGGATGTGAATGGGTTGGCAGTTTGCTATTGTGGTTATTGGTGTTGTTGGATTAGTTGCTATTGTTGTTGGATTGGTTGCTACTGTTGGATAGGTTATTGTTGTTGTTGAATTGGTTGTTGTTGGATAGGTTGTTTTTGTTGGATAGGTTGTTGTTGGATAGGTTGTTTCTATTGGATGGGAATTTGGGGTATGGTGAAGGGATTTGTAGATGACTATTGCATGGGAGGATTTGGGTTGATTTGCGATTGAGGAAGAACTGTTGGTGCATGTTGTGATTACATTGCTAGTGGGACGGGGAAGGTGGACCCTTGCAAAAATAAGGGTGGTTATAGGCATTGGTAGGTGGCATGCCTGTGGTGAAGAAAGGAAGAATAGGCATGGAGACTTGGGTTCTTTGATGCTACCAACTGGTTGTTGCAATTTGAATGGGCTAAATATGGATGGGAGGAGTGGTGGTTTACTAAGTGCTGACTGGTGGTGGTGGAAAGTGTGCAACAAATGTTGGGAATGCTTGTGAAAGTGGAGCGGCTGTGGATTGAGGAGGTGCCTGTATAGAAATAAGGGGTATTGTTTGTATTGCTAATGTTGATTCAGGAAGTAGGGCTCCTGAGGTAGATGAAGGTGTGGCATAGATGATGGAGGGTGGAATGGAGGGATGAACTACTTCTTCAATAATATTTCCCACTTGTAAGGCTTGTTGAAGTGTATCAACAACTTTATTTCTAGTGGGAGGATAGTGTTCCCCTGGAAGTGCCATAGGTCATGTGACAAGTGTGGGTATAATCAAAGGTGGGAGTTGAAGTCCTTGTTGCTAAATGTCCAAGTGTAACTGATTTTTGCTACATCCATTCATGGCATTTACCATGTGGACATGTCCTAGATGATTGATAAATGTTTCTATGGTACTCATGGTAGGAGTCTCATTAGTATCTAGCTAGATATGCTCAATTTGTTCATTGGGCTGAGGCACATAGGTAACCGTGGTATTAGTGTTGTCAATAACAAGATTAGATGAACTAGCAGAAAGATTAGGGTCCATGTTCTTCCTCTTCTTAGTGGCCTGTGTGATAGGTAGCATGAAATGACTACCCTAAGAGATATGAGATGCAAGATGTGATTCAAGAATGTGCCTAGGAAGCTAAGGATGATGGCGCTAGGATTAGGATGTGTCTAGGATGATGAGTATGTTCCTATAGATTAAGGATGACTTCGTGTATGCAGGGATTAAGGGTTGCTTTCCCTAGTGTAAGATCAAATGGATTGTGATTGTCTACCTAAGACAGATTTGTGGTCTTCGACGGACGGGATTCTTTGTCAATGTGAACCAACCTTTTGATCAAGGTAATGAGGTTGGAAAAGAAAAGGGGATTATCCTAAATAGTGCTTAGTAAAGGACACTTAAGGATGGGGGTTTGATTAAGATGTAGATTCTAAGAAACTCAAAAGGGGATACAATACCAAGTGAAGGATGTGATTAAGATTCTTATGGATGATGATTATGATGATTCTAGGCTGATTAGGATTGGATTGGATTATGCAAGATTATGCTAGGATGAGTGTGTGATGTGTTTCTAAAGATGACAACCTAAGGGAGGTCCTAAAGTGAAAGCTAAGTGAGCTTAAGAAGAGGAGGAATGTTTTCTTGTTATGGTAAACCAGCTAGTCATATTGCTCAAAGTTGACAAAAGAAGCGTTTAGATGATATTTTCCCATGAAGTGAGAAACCTTGTTGTTTTAGATCATGTTATCAAATTCTTCACGCTTATGAATTTCTTGCTTGATGGAATCAACTATGTGTTGATACTTGTTAGCCTCTCAGGTTGTGTTTTTATGTTCTCTTTGCATGGGTGGTAACATAGTTTTCACCTTCTTATGCTTCTTGGAATTGATCATGTCCTATAGAAAAAGGTTTTTTATTTTGGATGAGAAATTGAAGTTCTTAGGAAATATCTCATAAAAGGTAAAAGTTTGAAGATGTTGGAAAATTTTGAATCTGACGACAGTCTCAAAAGGACATTGTTTTGATGGTCTAGCAAAAGGTTGATTTATCTCTGATTTTCAATAGGTTTGTTCCATGGAAAGAACCAATTTTGACACAATCAAATTAGAAAATAACATGTATGGGTCTTGAAAAAAATCTAAAAAGGGACAAAGAAACCTTGAAGGATACAAGCAAGTGACAAATTTTGTTTGTTGGATATTTTGTTAGTGTTTTGGATTTGTTAATGTTCTTCAAACACTTGAAGCATAAGTCTACCTAAGGAATTGGTATAGAATTAAAATACTTTCTTGTAAGCTTAGAAACACACACAAGAGATAATCAGAATATGGTCATCACCAAGCATGCAATGGTTATAGTTATGATGCTATATTATCTAGTTCCAAGCACTCAGGATGACATGAATGTATGAGTGATCTTGGGGAATTTACTATCTTCCTTGCACAAGCATTATCACCTTTCGGCAGTGTTCCGGGTAGCTTCTAAGCCTAGAGTATTTAGTAAGGTTCTTTGTTTGATTGTATCTTCTATGTCCACGCAAGCATGATTTGGGCATATATCCCCATAGAGCGTCTTGACACAAGTGGTCACATAAACATGATTGAGACCGCGAGGCCACGCTTAAGTTAGATGAGAGCTGAGTATAAGCTCAAATTCCAATTCACTACTAAGGCTTTAACCCCAAGGATTAAATTTTATTAACGTGAGATAGAGTGGTGTGGCTTACACTTCCTTCTCACGTGGTTGGTTCCCAGGAGGTTTTTCCCTCAACTGACCCATCTAAAGGATTTAAAGTAAATTGGCTTGGCGACAAAAAAGAGTCTAGATTTCTAATTCTCCCACAAGGGGAAAAGATCATACTCTCCTATCTAGTATCATTTTCTCCACAAGCATGCAAGACAATTTTTGTTCTTTCCTGAAAAGATTTAATTATTTAACACAAAGCAAGTGTGTCTAGGTTTTTGATCCTCTCAAAAGGGAAGAGAGAATAATCCCATATCACTTACTTCAAATGAGATAAATAAATCTAGCTAATTAGTCTATGTGCCTAAAAAATATTAACACAAACATGATCATTTGGTCAATTTTGACCTGAGGCAACCTGCAAGACAAACGTGAGTAGTTTTGAGTTCATTTCTTTGGCTAGCGGTGCTGCAAGACAATTGGTTAGTAGTTTCAATTTTTATCCTTTGACAAGCATTGAAAACACAAAAACAACTTAACAATTGTTAGAAAATGATTAAAAATAGTCTATCAGAGCACAGACACTAATGCAGGACACAAATGTTGATTCTATGTTTTTCCTCAAAAATGACAAAATGCAGGAAAACAAGCCAGAAAACATAGAAAAATAGAAAATTTGTTATACCAGTTGGAGACCCCAATTTGTGAAACGCAGATGCCGATCAATGCTTTTCCTAAACTGGTGTTTGCGTAGACGCTGAAACCTGAATCAACATTTCTGTAGACACTGTTGTACATGTAAGTTCACAAAACAGATAAAAAATAGCAAACAAAGTTACTTTTCCTTCCTTCTTAGTCTTTACTTTGATCAAATTTATTCATTTGAGATTATCCAAATAGTTAAAAGCGAGTTATCTTTAATAGTTTATAAATATTTGTTCCCTTAGTGAATTTTTGGCATTATAACTGGTTGTTAGATTGACCTCTGCTAAAAAAATAGAGAGCTTCAATACTGAAAAGTAGTGAGAAAAACAAAAATCTTGATAAATAGCAACTTATGTTTGTAAAAAAAATCTCAAATTAACAATTCCAGGTGGAGACACCGATTCAGGTCACAGACGCTGGTTCTACGTAGACGTCGGATGACAGTGCACATAGAAAATACATTTGCACAGACACCTCTGCGTAAAATGCAAACAATGATCTGTGTTTTTGGCAGAATTTGAAGAAATAGACAAGAAATTTATAAGGATTTTAGGGACGTGGGTCCCACCATGCATTCCAGAATGTAGTATGAGGAATTATTCAACCTATTGGGAGCAAGCTCAAACATACAAGATTAGTGGGTTAGCACATAAAATCAATTCAAAATCATATGAAAGAGAAAGCAAGCAACAAAGAACACCAAATAACATCAGATTGAGCTGAAACAAGTAAGCACCCTATTAAACTTGTTTTATTTGCTCAAGATTTGGATTGTGGGTGTGCTCTCTCAAACACACAAGTGAAGTGGATCCCCAATGCAATGCAAGAATGACAACCATGAAACAATTCAAGAGCTAGTATGAGGAACTAGTCTCAAATTCTTCAAAAAAAGAGTAAAACTAGCTATGGAAATGAAATGCAAACTATGCAAGATTGAAGGTATGATTCATTTTAACCAAAGAATCCTAACATGTGATATCTATGTGATTCAAACATAAAGCATGAAAAAATAGAAATTAACTCCTAACATTAAAATAGCATGTGATAACAATGCAAATTGAGAGATGATAAATGAAGAGGAGAAGGCCTCTATTTATAGATTTTTGGGAGAGAAGAGGAGAGGTTGGGTGAGGTTTCATCTATGTGGAATCCACATAAGAGCCACATAAGGGACACATAGGCTTAAGGGGATGACCAATTTTGAGTCAAATATAGCATTTAATATGTAGTGGCTCAAGAATTCCAGGTGGGAGACAAACTTGTAAGAAGACTTTAAGAGGAATGTGTGACCTTTTTGGAGAGAATTTCCCCACATGGGTGAGCATTCCATTAGCCTTAAGAAGGTTAGAAATCACCTTTTTAAGTATGTTTAGAGGATGATTAGGTGGGGAAGCATGCTTAGAGGATGAGGTGATGGGAGTAGGGTTGGAATAGGGTAGGCTTAGGGTAGGCTTCTAGATTGGATTAATAGGTCTCTAGGGTAGGCTTAGGGTAGGCTTCTAGATTGGATTAATAGGTCTCTAGGATAGGTTTAGATTATAATTCAAATTAGATTTGAATAAATCATAGCTTAGAATAATTAGGGATATGGAGGATTTAATAAATATAAATTTATTAAAAGGGGATTTTGAGGTAAATGTATTTTAAATAAAATACATTAGAATAGTATTTAGATCATTGATAAATACCAACTATGAAACTATTTAATTGATTGAATTAAATAGTTAGAGGAATAAGAGGGAATTTAATAATAATAATAATATTAATATTTTTGGATGTCTACACCTCTCAAGTTTAATTTTCATGTTTAAAAGAAAAGATAGGTGATTATCCAAGAGGAACCAGCCTAGAACCCAGAGGTCTCACTTCAAGTTAGTAGAGGTCCCACAACCTCAAAGTGATTCCCATGTTATACTAGATTATTAAGCTCTAGCGCTTAATTGGGTGCAAAATTTAGTGTATAACACTAATAAGATATAATTTCTCACCCATGCTTGAGCATTATTATAGGCTAATATGGAGGATGCGATGATACTTTTGGCCTTAAGGGGTATGTGTCTTGCATACTTAGATACTTTGTCTATTTGAGAGGTCATTGATACCATGTATAGTCAGTTGAGTGCCAGAGTCTAGAGAGATTACTAGGACAAAACTTAAGGGTTAGACATACATTATGACACCTTCCTATATATAGCTTAGGTTATCCTATGTGTGTTACTTACCTCTAGTATTGTGTATATTTCCTATTCTCATTCAAATAGCTTCTAGGATCTTCCTATGCATTTCTTTATGATGGTCTTGTATAACATTGATGTTTGTCTTCTTGCTGTATACCCATGTGAGTGGGCCTATTATTATCTCCTCGAAACATTAGGAGTGGACCTTTGGTTCCATGCGGTTGGGTAGTAGTGATTCTTATTACCATTGAGATCTGAAATTTGTCTTTGTGTCTAGATGGTCCTTGATGTAGGTATGCTTCTATATTATTATTCTTCTGGAAACTTGTTTGGTTTCATGAGTTGTATACTTGTTCCATATGTGTATATTGGTTATCATCCTTTCAAAGCATGTATTGTATTGTATTTTTATATATTATTACATACCCTACAACTTGTACAGTGGATGTTGATTCGTGTATGTATACCTTGGGTAGCAGTTGTATATGTGGTCTTGTTATATGATATGTATATTATTAGATTCAGTTGATATATCTTTCAGGTTAGTTCTTTTTAGTTATACTTTGTAGATTATTTTGCCTAAGCAATTCTACATCAAGGAACCCTTGAGACTTGTTATCTTTTTTGAGTTGTACTTATGTGTATGTTATTTATTTGATTGTATTTCTTCTGCATTTTTATCATTATTGTTTGTAAACATTTAAAAAAACATTATCATGTTAACTTGGTTGCATTTTTAGGTTAGTTCTCCTGGGTTCCCTGGCGGGGCATTACAATTGGCATTTATTGTTTTATCATTTGATGTAAAGTTTTATTTTATAAAGTTTAATGTTAAAAAATATTTCTCACAACTGATTCACCCCCCCTCTCTTAGTTGTGTTGGTGGATTTTTATTCCTAACAAATTCATCATTGTCTAATCTGTATTTTTCACTCATTTAACTTCTCCTTCGTATGATATGGTAACTTAATCAAAATTAGTAAATCAATTGCTTGACATAAATGACAAAATAATATCTAATCTAATTATTTCTACAAACATGTATACTTATTATCACTCAGTCTTCATCATCTCCATCAGTTAATCAACAATCTCCCTCTTTGGCATTGATGGAAACAATATAGTAGTACTATAGAAATTAATGATGGCAACTTTCAATACTATCAATCTCTTTCATTACTCCCTCTAAGTTGATATTTTATTTCTAATATTTAAATTGTTCATTGTTCTCCCTCATGGATAAATCTTCTAGTACTATAGCATACATTTTTATTCTCCTTGATGAGTAAATAGTAACAATTCATTCTCTCCCTCTTTCATCGATATCTACCTTTTGGTTAAATCTCATCAATTTAATACTTTCCCTATTTGAAAACAATGCCAAAAAGTCATACTCCTCAAAAATTGTTTCAGTAGTGGATTATACCTTACATGTACAAGTACTCATTACATACATAAATTTCTTCACAACTTCAGGAATCACCTAAAGTGTGTCATACTGGCATCAATTCAAGAATAGGGGAAGAACCCCTAATTTACCTCTAAGATACTCAAAAAAATCCTTTGGTGGTGGATTTGTAAAGATATCAGCCAATTGTTCATTTGAATTCACAATTTATAGTAACACATTCTTGTCTTGTACTTGTTCTCTCAAATAGTGATACTTGATAGAAATGTACTTGGTCTTTGAATGCATAACTGAGTTCTTTGACATATTGATAGCATTTGTATTATAACAAATAATAGTTATAGGACCTGAAATAATCTCTTTGATACCTTCAATTAGTTGTTTGATCCAAGCAGTATTTGCACAATTCATGGCAGTAGTAACATATTATGCCTCGACAGTAGACTGTGAAATGCAACACTACTTTTTTCTTAGCCATGTGACTAATCTTTCACCTAGAAAGAATGTGCCTCAACTAGTACTTTTTTTGCCATCAAGGTTCCCAACCCAATTTGCATCAGTGTAGACTTGGAGATCAAAATTACCTCCTTTCTTGTACAATAAACCAAAATCTTTAGTTCTTTTCAGATATCTAAAAATTCTATTGATTGTAGACATATGTGTTTCCTTCAGATTAGAAGAAAATATTGAAACAATCCCAACAATGTGTGCTATACTAGGTCTGCTATGAACAACATACTACAATTTACCAATCATGTATCGGTAAAGAGTATTATCCATCTCTTGTGTCTCATTTTCTTTGGATAACTTACACCCTGTAACCATCAGTGTTCCAACACACTTGGAATCTTCCATACCAAAAATTTTTCAGATCTCTTTGATATATTTAGCTTGGGTAATATAGATCCCTTCTGCATCTTTATGTATTTGTAGTGCTAGAAAGAACTTAATCTCTCCAATCATAGAAATTTCAAACTCTTTTTTCATTTTAACAGCAAATGCCTTACATAAGGTGTTATTGCCTACAAAAATAAAATCATCAACAAAAATTTCAGCAATAAAAACCTTATTGTCACTATCACACCTCAAGTAAACATTACAGTTATCACTTATTATTTAAAATTATATTTTGATTAGATAAGAGTGAAACCTCTCGTACCATGCTCGGAGTGCTTTCTTCAAACCATAAAGAGATTTATGTAAGTTACATACCTTGTTCTTATATGTGCTCTCAATGAATCCTTTAGGTTGTTCAATGTAAACTTCTTCTTCTAGTATCCCACTCATAAATGCAGACTTGACATCCACTTGATAAAATTTGAATCCTTTGTAAGCCACATAAGCTATAATTATTCTAACTCATTCCAATCTAGAAACAGGTGAAAAGGTATCACCATAATCGATGCCTTATTCTTGTGCATAACCTTTGCAAACCAATCTAGCTTTATTTATGATAAGTTCACCATTCTCATTCACCTTATTTCTGAAAATCCATTTAGTACCAATAACATTTTTTATCCTTTGGCCTAGGTACTAAAGTCCATGTATCGTTCTTTTCTATCTGATCAAACTCTTATTTCATTGATTTCAGCCAATCTTCATAATCTAGTGCATCTTTAACTTTAATTGGTTCAAATGAAGATATCAATCATGTATTGTCTCTTCCCTTGCCTCTAGTCATCACTCCAACATCTTTATTTCCAATAATCTTGATCGGGGAGTGGTTCCTTCTCACATATTTTTCTAAAATAGGATCGGTAGGTCTCAGTGCTTCATCCATATTGTTCAGTTGTAGAGAAATCATTTTAGCTTCCTCCTTGGTAGGTTCTCTCGGTAAGATGTCAGAAACATTAGGTTGTATGTATAAAAATGTATCATAGTCTTTAGGTTACTTTTTGTTGTCTTCATCATTCTTTTATGTAAACTCATCAATTTTCACATTTTCACTTTCCACCATTTTGTTAGTAGCTTTATTCAAACACTTATAGGATTTACTCCTTGTATAATATTATAATAATAATCCTACATCCCCTTTTGAATAAATCTTTCCTTCTCTATAATTTGTCAATATATAACACATTATTCCAAAAACTTTGAAATAACTAACATCAGGTTTGTGATCATACTAGATTTCATAAGGTGTTTTGTTGGTACCTTTTTTCATTTGTACTTATTTCAGTGTGTAAACACTTGTGTTGAATTCTTCTCTCCACAAGCTTTGTGAAATACCTTTCTCAATAATCAGTGACCTAGCACAATCAACAATATATTTGTTTATTCTCTTAGCAATACCATTCTGCTGTGGTGTCCTCGATGCTGACATCTGTCTGTTAATTCCATTTTAATTACAAAACAATATAAAATCATCAGATATAAACTCACCTCTACTATTAGATCTTAGACATTTTAGTTGTCTTCTAGTTTATTTTTCAACTCAAGCCTTATACCACTTAAGTATTTGAAATGCATCAAATTTTTCTTTTAAAAACATTATAGACATCATTCTAGAATAATGATCCACAAGTAGAATAAAATATATTTCTCCATAGTAACTGTATCATCTTAAAATGGAAGCACTTCCATGATAAAAATGTTTAGCCCTCCTTAGGGGATGTTTTTTACCACCATCATATTCTCCCCTCCATTCAGCATCATCTCCTGCTTCTGTGTGTGTTTAGGACCCTGATTGGGCCTCTCCAGGCACCTTCTATCCCACCTGGCACTTCTTCCAGGGGTTCTGACCACCTGGGTCAAGGTCAACCTAAAAATTGACCTAGGTTAGGGTCAACCTCAACCTTGACCTAGGTTAGGGTCAACCTTGACCTTGACCTGGGTCCCTCTTTCAAATTTTGAAATCTGTCGGCTGTCGGAGGTCATCAAAAATTCATTTTCCCACTTTCGGGTCGGCTGTTTTGGGTTCCGAAGCAGAAAATCCTAAATTATATTTAATATAGGTCCACTTCTATGAGAATGGGTCCAATTAGGAATTTAATTCTCCTATGTCAGCCTCCTTAGAAGATTGTGCCCTAGTTTGATATAAAAAGAAGCCTTTCTCTCTCATTTTCTCTAAGTCTTCCAAGTGCAAAAAGCTCTAACCAAGATTTTGTTCAAGAATCCTTTGTTCTACATGTTTCCAAGCTCTCAATGTGTTCAATTCTTCCTCTAAAGTAGTCAATTCCTCCATTGAAGATCAAGGACTCAAGCTCTCAAGCCTTTGAAGGGATTTGGTTCAAGCATTCAAGATTTATCATTCAAACCCTAGATCTAGCCATCATGGTGGTGTGATCTTCCTTCAAGATCCTTTCTGCATCCTCAAGACTCATTCATCCTCTCTTCAAGGTGGATTCCAAGCATACAATAATAGAGGTTTATGGTTTATATTGAGTCCAAGCTTTCATATTTACCTACTTACTTACATTTGAATTACAATTTCATATTTATTCAATATCATAGCTTCATTATTAGATTCAATTCTACTACTTGCTAGCATTCTTATTTGAATTATTGATTTCAAAGTTAACTCCTAAATCAGGGTTTTACTAAGGAAAAACCCTCCCCCCCAACAAACAAAACTCTTTTTCTTGCAGGTACAGGTTCAGGATTGAATATTTGAACCTAGATCTGGATACCCTTTTCGACTTTCTTTCATACGACATGAACAAATTCTATGTCAGACTTGTGCAAGGTCGGGGTCAACATTATTGGGTTAGGGTTGACATTTGTGGGTCAAGGTTGACCTTTTTCATAAGATGACATCGGAATGGAAAAATATTTTTGGGTTTTGTTTGTCTCTATGTTCTGGTTCACGATCAACTATTAGATTTTCCAGAAACTCAATACAGACCTTAGAAAATGAGTTTTTTCCAGATTTTCTATGTTATGTGGTAGGTATCTTAACCCACTATTCTTTACATACTCCTTTCAATCCTTTTCATCATAATAATTAAGTGTAAGAAACTAAAATTGGCCTTAGGATCTCTCTCTCATACCATTATGCAAATCTTATTTAAGTATTCCTTTATGAGCCAATTTTATATATTACAGTAAATTTGAGTTCTCATGGGTCCACAGAAATCAGTATGAAATAAATCCAAACTTCCTTGTGTAACATAATTTTTTCTTGAAAAACTAGATTTAGCCATCTTACCCATTTGACATTCTTTGCACATAGCATTCTCAGGTTTCTCTAATCTTGGTAATCCTCTTACTCTATTGTTTTTACTCACTTTTATCAAGTTGTCAAAATTAACACAACAAAGCCTTTTATTCCATAGCTAGACATCCTTATCTTTAACATACAGGAAATTATTCATAGAAGTATCAAGATAAAATAAATTACCTTTAGATTATTCTCTAGTAGCAATCAGATTTTCCTTCTTATCAAAAAATTTCACTCTTCCATGCTAAAATTCCATTCGGTAACCTGTGTTATGCCCATTGGGTGAAGGGTCTAGCTTCAAAGATCAGTTGCAAAGGCATGGTTGGGTTCCACTCATGGTGCGCCACTATTTGAAAAGTGTGGAATCTCCTAATGTGAGTATAAGCATCCTTAAAGATGTAGGGCCAATAGTATCCAGCCTGGAGAATATGATGGGTGGTGGTGTCTGCTGAGCCATGCCCAGTTCTGAACTACCTATGGAATTCTTCAATCATTTTTGTAGCTTGGTTCTTGTCAATGCACTAGAGGTACACTCCCTCATAGTTCCTATGAAAAAGCATTCCATTTTTTATCATGAAATGTGCACTTTTCAGCCACAGGGCACAATGTTTATTTGGGGGAAGCCCCTCTGGGCATCTGTTCTTGAGCAATAGGTACACTAGATCGGTATACTATGGGTCTTGGGTGATGGACTCCACTATGTAATTTTTGCATTCAATGCTTGGAGTTCCTTCCGCCATTGCTCTACATAGTCCCTGGCCTCAGACTATCTTCATTGGTTGCATTTCTAGATTATATTTTTGGAGGATGGCCATCCATTTCCCCCAGTGTTCTCCCAGCTCACTTTGTAGTTGTAAAGATTTGACTGCTTGGTCTAGAATGATAGCATGCACTTTTCTCTAGAGAATATAGTGCGAGAATTTCTTCACGGCCTAGACAAGAGAAAACACTTGGCTTTCCAAGGACAAATATCAGACTTTGACATTTTTGAAGGGGGAGCTCATAAAAGCAATTGGTTGTTCTTTCCCTTCAACCTTTTGGGTTAGGACTGCAGCTGTAGAGTGTGGGGATGCAAAGGAGTATATGTAACACTAATACATTTGAGGTCAATTTTTGACCTTTATTTTCGCCCACACCATTTTGGTTTGTGATGTTCTTTTTTTTTGGTTTATGTCCCGATTTGGTCTAAATTTTGACTCTAGTTAAATTTATTGTGGAAATTTCCACCAAATCAGGATATAAACAAAAAAAACAAAAAACAAATGAATTGACTTCATTTTGTTTTAGGCGCGGGCAGGAGGAAGGTTTACCAGTAGATGGCCGGGTTGGAAAAATTAAAACTCATTATTTACCAAAGTGTTCATGGGCGGCAGGAGGGATCGACTGTGCATCTAAAATTGTTATTACAAGTCATTGTTTTCTTGAAATTATTTTCTACATTGTGTATTTCAAGTTCTTTCTCTGCTATTTTAGATAGATTTTTTTATTCTTTGCAGATCGATTAGGGTTATTTTTATAGTTGCTTCTCTGGCATTATCCATCCCTTTTGATACCTTCCTCCATGTGTATTCTTCAATTCTATCGCCTTCTTATGATCTTCTTTGTCACCTCCCCCAATTATTGTAGCTCTAGATTTGATGGGATATGTTGATATAATGGGGGAAATCAGGAGAATGGACTATGAGTGTCGACTAAGTAACATCACCCATCGAATACAACTCCCATTAGAAATTACTCCCATTGACTGGTCTATGCATGCAAAAGTGTTAATAATCAAAACATTTGTATAGTGGTAACAACAAAGATTCAAGATACCAATCGAAGATGAGAGGATTATGATAGGGAAAAGGGAGGAGACCTTTTGATAGACATAGACTAAAGTCAAGAGCCAAATGCACTAATAATTGGAAGTATAGTCACGTTAAATCCACAATAGATTTTGGCACTCAACGAAGATAGAAAGATATTTCATAATGGAGAGAGGGAAGGTTTTGGGTCTGTGTGTATCCACCTAGTGCAAACATAGCCATCATCTGATGACTTCCCTTCTATGCATAATATCAGTATTTATAAGATATTACAATATTTCCTTATCAAGACAAATGGAGAGAGTTTCCAATCTTCTAGAATATAGATGCACAATATTGATGTCTCATGAAGTCCCCTTAGCAATAAGACCCTATTCTTCCTTTATTTTTGCAAGATTTTTGACCAATCAGGCCCTTTCTATTTCAACATAAATCTTCCAAATATAGACATTATTCAGTGTTTTGATGAGCTCAATTTGTGTATCCCAGTCATGTGTTTCATCAAAATACTAAATTTCTCTCTGGACCATGATAATGGCTGCCTACTTCTGCTCACTGCTAGCATAGAGCTTCATGACCAAATGCACATGTGGCCCCTCAAAGACAGCCTTGAGTGCTATGGTAATTCCTAGAGAGGCTGGTCATGATCTAAAACTATAATTTTACTCTCTTACTATCCTCCATACTCACAGATATATTTTTTCAATAGATTTACAAGCCATAAACTCCCATGTCCCCTTATCTATGCAATACCTGATTTTACCACACTGCATTTTGTGCTTCTCTCAAATATCTTGTAAGAAATTTGTTAGTACTATAATGATTTTCTTTATTCACAAACAACATCATCTTAATTTGAGAATAAACCAATGATAAAATGATGAATTGTGACCATCTACAACTTCAAATACTTTGCAGTATCAATAAACTCTCAGTTTCTATCACAAACATCCCTTTTAGATATTGTGTAATACTCATAGTGATTGCAAATATTTTTTTGTAGGGTTTGTTATGTCTAGTGATAAAAATGTAAATCCAAATAAATTAAAATTCTCTTAAGTATTAGATGAGCTAATTGATGCCTACATATCTCCAATACTCACTCATACACCTCAACATATGGTATTTTCCAATGCATTTTTGGTACCTTAAACTCAATGGAATGTATCACACCTAGGAAGAGGTCTCAAGGATTTCAATGGATGAAAGATATGTTCCACATCAATTTTTGAAAAAAACTTTAGAAAACTTTGAAGAAAATTGAACTAGCAGATGGAAATCCATATTCAGCAACCCCTGCTAGCATCTTCTTCCAATGGTGCTCCTCTAAAATTGAATTCCTCCCCTGTCACACTGGTATGTGCATCACAATAATCTAGATATCTTAAAAAAATTACAAATAGAAAAATAAATCACATTTATTCCTTCTCAAATTGTAGATTTGTATGTGTAAAAATGGATCTTCATAAAGTATATTGATAAATTCATCACACAATTTCCTCACCGCACAACACTATCACAGGAAAAAAGAGATTAAGTGCTCTAATACCATATTAAAATGGTGAGAAGATCAAACTATTGTTACAATGTAGTAGTAAAATAATAAAAATGAAATGTTGATTTATTTGCATTGTTGTCACATTACTATAAATTGGCTTATAATGCCACTGATTTTCCTATATAAACTACCTTACAATTAACAATTCTTGTCAGCTTATTGTGACTAACTAAACATTTATTATATTTATATCTAGTTTAACATAAAAAGTAACTATGATTAATGTAAAACACTAACATATATATCTCTCAATCTGTAATGAAGGTTATTGATAACATGTAACTGATTAAATGATTGACAATATTAAGTTGAAGATGATGCAAGACATTAAATCAGTTAGTGGTTTGTATTGTCATTGATGTCAACTTGATATCATTTGTATGATCATGTGAAATACTTCAAAGAACCAATGGAACAAAGGTTATGCTTCCAGCAATGCATAATAGTCTAGTATTCACTAAGTGACAGACTACACCGGCAGAGTGCACACCATCGGTAAAGATAGAGATTAAAGTCATAGTGATGCTTGACGAACAGAAGACAGTGTTTCCCGGTGAAGTAGAATCACATGATACCTGATGAGGTAAAAATAGTGTTGCCCGATAGACAGAGATCACGAAGCTAACTGAAGTGACACTGATGGAACTGGCAGTTGTCACCAGCGATGAACTACAGAATTGACCTACGAAATAGAGAGATAAGAAAATGAAAAAATATCTAGCTGGCAGAGCTAAAGGATAGACTTAACTGGTTTTTTTACTTGTTTTATTCAACCAAAGTTAAGTAAGTTATTTGTATAGTTGGCAAGAAGATAACTACGAGATAAATCAGGAGTTAAAGCCATAAATTAATTTGGCTGGATTTCTTTTCACGCCGAGAATCAAGAATCAAGAACCTAGAATTAAGGAAAATCATTTTTATTTAAGAGACAAGCATAGTTCATTCTCGTGGTGGTCAATACTCAATCAAATACATATGGGAGTGAATTGATAGAAGATGTTGAAGAGAAACTGATGAAGGATTAACTTCATGCAGTCCTGATCGATCAAGCTGAGGGAGAGCTAAAGAATTATGCAGACACCGAGAAATAGTGAACCACAACATCATAGAGTAGAAAGAGTTAAGTACAAAGGAATTGAATTGATACATTGATCAAAAAGATGTTGTAAGTAAATAGATCTGAAAATCTGCAATTCAGTTGCATTAGAAATAGATCATTTTTATTTCAGTTTAACCATTGAAGCATTAAAGTCTCCTAACAGAGTAGGACTTAACAGTCTTTTGTAATTGAGGTATATCCTAACAAATTACCAGAAGGTTGACTCATGATAGGAGCACCACTCTTACCTAAAGACTATTAACAGTCTAAGAAGGAGGCTGATTCAAGGATGGTAGTAAGATTTTTCTTAAAGCCTATTGACAGTCATGAGACTGATTCAAGGATGGTAATGTAGATGCCAGATACTTAGTGACAACCTATGTATTGAAAATCCTCTAAGAAGTTTGCACTTAACAATGTGTTTGTAACCTTTAATAGGGTTGGCTCCTAATAGGGCTCACTTCAGAAGAGTGAAAGATTGGGGTATCGGTCCCAGTGGTTTTTCCCTTAATAGGGTTTCCACGTTAAAATCCTTTTGTTATGTGTCTATGGTTAATTACTTTAGAGTTTTACATTCTACATATGCATTTATGGATTGATTGGTATACTCTACATATTTACTAAGTATCAGTAAATATAGTTTACTGCTTATCAGTTATCAAGGAGAAACAAGACAGACAAGGTAAATCGACAGACAGTTATTTGTTTCAAATATTTCAAAGGCATGCATCTTGTTGGGACTTAATAATTTGAGAAGTATTGATTGATGGATTAAATTTTAAATTGGATAAATTTTTGAGGCCATTGATTCACTCCCCCCCCCGTCTCAGTTATTACTAACAATTTGTATCAGAGCCTGTGTGCTTAGAAGGAAGGTTTCAAGACCTAAGTGTAAGATCACAAGATGAATAGACGAGATGTGCCCAAGTTGAACAAGAACAACTTTGCTTCATGGAAAAGAAGGATAAAGCTTCACTTATCAGGTATCGGAAATGATATTACTCAATACTTAGGAACTTAATATGTGTTTCTTATAGGACCATTGACAGTGGATCAATTAAGAGTAAAGCATGAACATAACTACATGGTTATAGAGCTCTCAGCCTCACTCTCTAATGCAGAATTTGAAGATGTCAAAGATTGCAAAAATGTAAAGACAATGTGGGACAAGTTGAAACTTGTACATGGTGGTGACACAAATGTTCTGAGAGCCAAGGAAAAAGGCCTTAGAGGAAAGTTTGATGATCTCAGAATGAAAGAAGGTGAAAATATCACACAGTACAACACAAGAATAAAGGAAGTAGTCAATGCTATACGAGGTGTTGGAGGTACACTTGAAGAGGAGATAGTGGTAAGTAAAATCTTGAGAACCTTATTGCCTACATATGCTATTAGAGTCTCTGCTATTCAAGAGATGAGAGCAGTAGCAAATAATACAGTCACTCTTGATAGCCTGATTGGTAGACTAATTTCATTTGAGATGAATAACTTTGATAATAGTGTCTCACCAAGCTTAGAGTCTGCATTCAAGTCTTATGTGAGAATAAGAAAATCTAGTCAAAGACACTCATCTATAAAAGACAGTGAAAGTGAAAGTGAAGAAGAAGATCTAGATGAAATTGAAGCACTCATGGCAAGAAGAATGCTAAGAGGCAAAGGTAGATACAAAGGTAAGTTACCACTTGTATGTTTTAATTATAAAGAGATTGGACACTTTTCTGCAATATGTCCTAAAAGAAAAGGTGACAGAAGTAATAACAGATCTTTTGAGAAGAAATTTGAAAGAGGTGATAACAAAGATTGCAGAGATTACTGATGATCAGAAAGAAGTGATACCTAAGATTACAAGGACAAAGGAAAAAAGGCTAGCTATCTAGCTGCTTGCAAAGATGAAGATACTGACATAGAACTGGATGATGATGTTGAGATAGTGTTTGTAGCTGTGAAGGATAATTTAGATGAAGATGAAAGGTATGAAGAAACTACACTCATATCTAAGATTAGAAAAAATGATATCTAGATTATAGATAGTGGCTGCACTCACCATATGACCAGTGACAAAGAAAAGTTTGAAACTTTTGAATACTATAAAGGTGGTACAGTAAGAATGGGAAATGATTCTCCTTGTTAAATAGAAGGTAAAGGAATAGTAATGCTAAATAACCTGATTAAATGTGAAAATGCTTATTGGGTAAAAAGATTGAATTATAATCTATTGAGTGTTTCTCAGCTAAATAATTCAAATCATAAAGTAGCATTTGAGAACAAGAAGGAAAAGATCTTCAATGAATCAGGAACACTGATTGGTATCGGTGAACAGACCAAAGGTAATTTATTCTATCTAAATGATACTAACCCCACTTGCTTGATGACTAGTAATGAAGACATATGGCTATGGCACAAAAGGTTGTGTCATGTGAACTTTGACAACATGATGAAGATAACCAAGAAAAGAAGTGTAAGAGGCTTACCGACGATGACAAAGCCAGATAACATCATGTGCAAAAACTGTCAAAGAGGTAAAATGACAAAGTCTAGTTTCAAAAGAAAAACCCATACATCTGAAGATATTCTAGAATTAGTCCATACTGATTTATGTGGACCTACGAGGACAAAGAGCTATTATGGAGATAGATATTTTATTCTCTTTGTTGATGATTACTCTAGAATGATGAAATTCATGTTTTTAAAAGAAAAATATGAAGCATTCAAGATGTTTAAATGGTATAAATCTATGGTAGAGAAATAAAGTTGTAAGGATCTAAAATGCTTAAGATCAGATAGAGGAGGAGAATTTATATCAGATGAATTCACTAATTTTTGTAATGAGAATGGTATAAAAAGATAGGTTTCTGCACCAAGAACACCACAACAAAATGGAATTGCTAAAAGCAGGAACAGATCAATAGTTGATTGTGCAAGAACACTGATGATAGAGAAGAACATCACTCAGATCTTCTGGAGGGAAGATATTAGCATTGCCGTCTACACACTTAACAGAGTACAATTAGGAAAGGAATCAAAGAAGACTCCTTATGAGCTATGGTATGGCAAAATGCCTAATGTAAGTTACTTCAAAATATTTGGAAGTCAATGTTATGTCTTAAAAGATGATAGAAATGGAAAAATTGATGCCAAAAGTGATGAAGGCATTTTTATGGGGTATTCTACCAAAAAAAAAAGCTTTTAAATGTCTAATCAAGGCTTCTAACAAAATAGTTGAAAGTGAAAATGTAAAGATTGATGAATTTGTAGAAAAGAATGAGCTAGAAAGAACAAAAGAACTTGAAGACTACAATAAATTTGTATACTATGAAAGACCCACAACTCTACCCGAGCAACAGTGGATAAATCTAGAACAACAAGATGTTACAACTGATGGTCAGAATGTTGTTATTGATGATCCAGATAATGATCAAGATAATGTGCAAGGTAATGAAGATCAAGCTGATATGCAAAGAGCTATACCTATACTTGAAAGATATGAAGAAGGAACCATCCAGAGGACCAGATCATAGGAGATAAGAAAGCTGGTACAAGAACAAGGAGTAAGTCTTTAAACTCAAATTGCTTAATTTGTGAGTTTGAACCAATGTCTGTCAATGCTACACTAGATAATGAATAATGGATAAGTGCTATGAATGATGAGATTGAATAGATTGAAAAGAAAAAGACATGGTCACTTGTACCAAGACCAGATGACAAGAATGTCATCAATACAAAATGGATATTCAGGAACAAACTGAACAAGAATGGAGAAGTCACAAGGAACAAAGAAAGACTAGTATGCAAGGGGAATGCACAAGAGAAAGGTATAGACTATGGAGAAACCTTTGCACCCATTGCTAGGCTAGAAGAAGTAAGAATTTTACTTGCTTATGCTACATATAAAGGATTCAAAGTATATCAAATGGATGTCAAGTCAGCATTCCTAAATGGAATACTTGAAGAAGAGGTATACATTGAACAACCAGAAGGGTTTGTAGATCTAGACAAAAGGAACATGGTATGTAGACTTCACGAAGCTTTATATGGATTAAAACAAGCTCCAAGAGCCTACTATGAAAGAATTCATTCCTATCTAATAAGTACTAGATTCATAAGGACTAGTGAGAACAGTAATCTATATTTAAAACAAGATACTAATGCTAACACTTTGATTGCTGAAATATTTGTTGATGACATCACATTTGGAGGAAATGATATGCTATGCAAATCATTTGCTAATGAGATGAGAAAATAATTTGAGATGTCTATGTTTGGAGAGATCAAGTTCTTTCGTGGCCTACAGATCATTCAACAAAGTGAAGGTATTTTCATTACACAGTCCAAATACATCAAAGAGGTTCTGAAAATATTCAAGATGGAAGATTCCAAACCTGTTGGAACACTAATGGCTACTAGATGAAAATTGACAAAAGAAGACAAGACAATAAAGGTAAATCAGACTCTATACAGATCCATGATAGGAAAACTCATGTATTTTGTACACACTAGACCAGATATTGCACATGTAGTAGGAATAGTTGCTAGGTTTTCTGCTAACCCCTGGGAATCACACATAACTACTGTGAAAAAAATACTAAGATATCTGAAGTATACTGAGGAATTTGGCTTATGGTATAGAAGAGAAGGCAAATTTGAACTAAAAGTGTTTACCGATACTGATTGGGCTGGGAATCTTGATGACTGTAAGAGCACAACTAGAGGAGCATTCTTTATGGGTGACAGACTTGTCACATGGATTAGCAAGAAGCAAGGATGCATCTCTCAGTCTACTGTAGAAGAAGAATATCTTGCTGTTGTTGCAAACTGCTCAAATATTGCATGGATCAAACAACTGCTGAAAGGTATGCATATGAAGACCAAAGAACTAGTAGTTATTTATTGTGATAACACCAGTGCAATAAATATTTCCAAAAATCTAGTCATGCATGTGAAGACTAAACACATTGCCATCAAGTATCATTATTTGAGAGAACAAGTCCAAGAAAAAGAGGTGATGCTTGAATATGTGCAATCAAAAGAACAATTGGCTGATATATTCACCAAGCCACTGCCCAAGGATACATTTGAGTACCTGAGAAAGAGACTAGGGGTCAAACCCATGTCTAACAGTCACTAAAAGGACTGAAGACTGCATCAACCATATATTATCATAATATCAATCATGATTGATGCAAGCAGAAGCTGAACTTCAACGCTACATCTGTATATAGAAAGGTATATATAAGAACCAAGCACTAGAGCAGATTGCTATATTGACAATGGATAAGGGAAATTCAAGGAATATATTATGTAAAGAAGGAATTAGTTGATAGAATGTCAGATATTTGTAAAATATTTTTTTGGCATTATTGTCAAAGGGAGAGAATGTTTCCATATTATCATAAAAAACTATTCATTATCAGATTACTCCAAATAGGGAGAGATCATATCAAAAGGGAGAGTATTTGTATAAAAGTTGCAAATAGAAAGCAGTGACATCAAAGATGAAGAACAGTCAAAGAGAAAATTGACACCAATAGAGGTCACAACAGATCAGAAGAAGATAGAGGGAAAGCTACAAGAATCAAATCTAAGCTTACACAGAGCTTACTGACGGTTAGACATTTTATTAGTTATCAAAGAAAATTGTTTGGTAATTTGATGAATCTCAACAATTGTATTTCATATTGTAATAGAAATAGTATAGTGTGATAATATAGCATGTTGCCGTCAATGCCAAAGGGAGAGATTGATGACATGTAACTGATTAAATGATTGACAATATTAAGTTGAAGATGATGCAAGACATTAAATCAGTTAATGGTTTGTATTGTCATTGATGTTAACTTGATATCATCTGTATGATCATGCCAAAGACTTCAGAGAACCAATGGAAAAAAGGTTATGCTTCCAGCAATCCATAATAGTCTAGTATTCACTAAGTGATAGACTACACCAGCGGAGTGCACACCATCGGTAAAGACAGAGATTAAAATCACAGTGATGCCCAACAAGTAGAAGATAGTGTTGCCTGGTGAAGCAAAATCACATGATACCCAATGAGGTAAAAATAGTGTTTCCCGATGGACAAAGATCCCAAAGCTAACTAAAGTGACAGCGATGAAACTGGTAGTTGTCACTGGCGATGAACTTTAGAATTGACCGACAGAACAGAAAGATAAGAAAATGACAAAATATCTAGCAGGAAGAGCTAAAGGATAGAATTAACTGGTTGTTTTATTTTTTTTATTCGACCAGAGTTAAGTAAGTGATTTGTACAGTTGGAAAGAAGATAACTATGAGATAACTCAGGAGTTAAAGCCATAAATCAATTTGGCTGGATTGTTTTTCATGCCAAGAATCAAGAATCAAGAACCTAGAATTAAGGAAAATCATATCTATTTAAGAGACAAGCATAGTTCATTCTCATGGTAGTCAATACTCAATCAGATACACAGGGGAGTGAATTGATAGAAGATGCTGAAGAGAAACTGATAAAGGATTAACTTTATGTAGTCCTAATCAATCAAGCTAAGGGAGAGCTAAAGAATTTTGTAGACACTGATGAACAGTGAACCACAGCATCACAGAGTAGAAAGAGTTAAGTACAAAGGAATTGAATTGATACATTGATCAGAAAGATGTTGTAAGTAAATAGATCTAAAAATCTACAGTTCAGTTGCATTAGAAACAGATCATTTTTTTTTCAGTTTAACCATTGAAGCATTAAAGTCTCCTAACAGAGTAGGACTTAATAGTCTTTTGTAATTGAGGTATATCCTAATAGATTACCAGAAGGTTGACTCATGATAGTAGCACCGAACTTACCTAAAGCCTATTGATAGTCTAAGAAGGAGGTTGATTCAAGGATGGTAGTAAGATTTTGCATAAAGCCTATTGACAGTCATGAGACTGATTCAAGGATGGTAGCGTAGATGCTAGATACTTAG
>MU225132.1:1486041-1506530 GCA_018584345.1 Thuja plicata | reverse complement strand
ACATGTTTGCTAAGAATCATGTGGTAGAAGTTGTGTTAATTGAGTTGTATGGATGTGTAGTGTAGTTTCAAGGCAGAAGAAAGTAGACCCTATCTTGGTGTATCACCTTTCCCTTTTCAAGTAATTTGGTTTTCTGCATCTCCTTCTCCCTTTTCCTTGCAAGAGATAGTTTTAGGTGCATCCTGATAGTAGAGGAAGCCGGCCTTCTCCGGAGATTCAATCTCGTAGTTCAAGTCCCACAACTTGGCGGTTGATTCCATGTTTCACTAGGTTGCTATTAGAGAAGCTTTCAGCAAGGGTGCAAACCTCAATGACAACAATCAACAATCTGATATTTCTGACTGCATTGTCTGCAACAAGGAGCTTGCAGATATCTTCGTTTGTACAAGCTACAACTGGTAAAACCTTGTTTTTCTATATTTGGTTATGTGCTAATCATGCATTGATTATTTTTCTTGTGTGAATTTTATACACATGGACCTATTTTGTGCACTGATAGATACACAACCTACACCTGGTACAAGAAAAGAGACAAGTAGTAGTGAAGGTCAACCATTTCCTCGATCAGCTCATGTTACTAGTACTGGTTCATTTGTGGGGTAATTGTTTTTGAACAAGAAAAATATGATTTTGTTAAAAGTACCAAAGCTTCCAGGTGCTTTAAAATTGTTATTATTTATAGTGTAATTGTAGTTTACTTATATATAACTCATTCTAGACTAATAATCCCATGATTTTTTTGTAGGAAATGATATTTTTTATGAAACTCTTTTTGAAATGACATTGAAGCTATTTGGGCCCACCATACGTAAAAGGTATGTAGATTCATAACATTGGTACAATATTTTTCTTATCTTCCATTTATTGTACTATATTAAATTTATGATATCGAACAATTTTGTTTTTTCAAAAAAGGTGGAATGAACATGATATTGACTTAAAAAATCAGCTCATTAAATCTTTAGAGGACATCTTTGGAAATAAAATTTTTGATAGTGCCATGATTCTTGAAAAAGCATCCAACCATATAAAGACTGTGAGGGACCAATATAGAAGGGCTCTAAAGGCTAACACAAAGTATGAGCATCCTCCTATGATTCCACTGATAGAGTGGAATGAAATAATGGAAGATGCAAAAGAGAAAAGGCTAAAGGATAGAGGAATTCAACCAAAATATGACAAAAGAAGGTATGACGTGATAGTATTAAGTAGAATGTAATCATGCAATAATTAGTGATCTTTGTAAATTTATAGTCTAACATGTTTCAAACTTTTCATAGAATACAAGACACATCAAAAGCTACATAAGTAAGATTACAAAAGGTTAGCCAACACAAACTTGGCTCTAGTGGCTATATGAAACTTCACTCTTGGCTTGTAAGTACCAGGATTGGAATTTCATATCAAATTTTTATATATAAGGTTGCAAACAATTTTGTTTAATCAAATCATACATGCAAAACTAAGGATATTAAATATTAAATACAAGGTATAGAATTCAATTTAGAGCCCATGGATGAAGACAAAAGAATAGCCTTGAAGGAAGGCTATAAAGTCGTGGCTGCACGCCTATGCCGAGAATCTACTACACCAAATGAGACATAGGTAAATTGGTCAAATGAAAAGTAAATCAAATTGAATTGTTAATTTTGAACATAAATTGAATTTTTCATTATAACAATTCGCATGACATTTCACTGTAGCCTTCAAATCCTATCATAGAACCTAGGTGTGATGAAGGCCATGATGTGCATCATAGTGGTGGAGGTATTAATTTTCTATTGGAAATAAATTATGAAATTATTAATAGAATTTAACATCTTTAATTACAATTGGTTGTGTAACCTTTTTTTGAATAGTTTAGAGCATGTTGAGCATGTTGAGGTGGCGGCAGATCAAAATGTTATTGTACATGATGTGCATCACAGTAGTGGAGGTATTAATTTGCCATTGGAAATAAATTACGTAATTATTAATATAATTTAACATCTTTAATTGCAGTTGGTTGTGTAACCTTTTTTGAATATTTTAGAGCATGTTGAGGTGGCGGCAGATCAAAATGTTATTGTACATGATGTGGCATTGACAGGTAAAGAAAAATGCATGTTATGTTCTACTGATTATTGAAATACATGTAAGGGTTCTCTCATAATAGTGTGTCCCACTTTTTGGCATGAAGGATTTCAGACTTTCAAAAAAAAATTCTTTTTTGATGGCTTCGCACGAAGTGGTTAATAGGCTTCGCGCGAACTATATAAAATGGGGGGTTCGCTCGAACTAGACCCAATTCGAGAAAACCCTATGAATAAACAAAAAAAAAGTAATTTGGGGTAAAGTTTCCTTGGTGGGTTCGCTCGAACCCCCTCAGATCCCTTCGCGTGAAGGGGGTCTTCGCGCGAAGGGCCCTAAAATGAAAATTTCCACTAAGAAAACAAAAACCTCCTAAAAATTGTCCTTTCAAGGCTTAGGACAAGGACCAAATCAAATGTTTTTCTAAAACAAATGATTCCAAATGATGTGATTCAGAACAAGCTTTCTAATGAATATAATTTTAATATATATTGAGTTTGTTATCACTTTCAAATATTACTTTAACGAAACATAGGTTGTTTGGCGAATCAATAACTTGTCTCTTTAGGGCTTTGGGAAAAATAGTAAATTACAAAAAAAAAAATTATAAAAAATATGTAGGAAAAGCATATTTGTGTTACCTTTCTATATTAAAAAAAAATTGAATTTCGATATATACATTTCAAGTTACAGTGATCAAAGTGACCTTATGTCTAAATTATAGTTACTGTCACTTTAAAACTTAATAAACTATGAAATATTGACCCAAAATGAATGAAACCAATTACATCCTCTAGATATTGAAGTTAAAAATATAATTTTGAAATAATTACATCATTATCATATTTTAAAAAAAAAGTTATGCTGATCAAAGTGAAAGTCACTTATTAAAATCATAGTTTTTTCACACAAACCACTTTTCGAAGAAGGAAAAATAAATTTTAATGAATTTTTGATTTTTTTTTTTAAATTATATTTAGAAACTAGAAATAAAATTCTAAAAGACCCTAGTTTATATCATCTTCAAAATTCCTTATAGTTTTGCAGCAATAGGTGTTCGAATATGAAGTTTTTTCTCAAAATTTTGATGTCTATGTCAAAGTTGGCCAAAAAGTGGGACACATTATTGTGGGATCACCCGTAATAGTAAAACAAAGTATGCGAATTTAACCCATTTACTTGTTATTGTAGCAGACCCCCCTTTAGTGCAATAGCCTCTTGCTCCTCAATACATGATGAAGCACCATAATTTGATATCACATCCACAAGAGGAGAAAGATATTGATGCTCCTGGAAGGGTTTTCCGAGTTAAGAAATCTAAGAAAAACTCAAAAAAGAAATGATTTCTTAAAATTCTCTTTGATCAAACTTGTTTGATTAACTTTAAGTAATTAACTATGAATTTTGCATATTAATATTGAATTTTATGTCATGTTAATGAATATTGTTATGTGTTAATAAATTCTTGATTAGTGTTGTGTATTAATGACTAATGTTATATCATATACGTGAATATTATTCGATTGTATTGATTGAATGCTATCATTCATAAATGGATGAATGAATGAATGAAGTGTGTAATTAGATGTTAATGCAGAATTTAGATTGAGGTTAGGGGGAGGGGGGTGAGGCCAGATGAGCTTCCACCTTCACGTGGTTGGCCTTGTTAAGTAGAGAATATTAAAGTATTCTCGAAACCAAGTGAAGCTCAAACTAACATACCTTCATTATTTAATCAATTTCATTCACTCTGGGTCTTTTCTCATAAGTGCATTGTGAATGTGTCATTATTAGGCAACTTTGTATCAAGCTCTTCCTATTGGATGACATCTTCAACCTCTATCACTCTCAAACTTGCCTACTACTATGATTTGTTATGATCTTCATATCCTTTCATGTATGTTTGTCTATGTTTAATATTGCAGTCCCTTATGTCTAGTATGATCATAAACATTGATGATGGATCATTTAGTATTATCCTAAACATTGATGATCATTCAGTCTAAAATAGAAGTATAAAATTAATATAATAAATTTTAGAAATTATATAACTATAATTTCTAGATATAATCAGATAATCTTTTGTATACATTTATGTAGCAATACATAATTGGAGCCAGCAGCTAGATTAAGAAAAGGGGTTTTGGAAAAGCGCACAAGAGGCAATTGGACAACATCAAACAAAAAAAGAGTCTTTTCACTGAACTAAAGAATGAAAAGGATGAACCTCAACAAAAAATAATGGACTCACTTCTTCAATCTTGGAGAGAGAAACAAGTTTCTTTTGTATTGATTGAAAAGTTTTGGTACAATTGAGATGCAGATTGGCTGCAATCATCTACCCTATATAATATCCATTACGATATAAAAATCTCAAAAGTATATATGTTAATCTACCCTACATCGGTTGTGGTATCCCATTAAATATGAAAATTTGGGATGCATACAAGCTTCCAACTTATGTGTCCCTTCTAAACTAAAACTAAATTGCAACCAATTGCTAATAAATTACAATTAAGTAAAAACAAACTTATTCTAATATAACAGTATCATCTTCCTCGTCTGTGTCTTTAATCACCGACTCTGGAGCTTTAAGGTATTCATCTATCCACTTGGAAACCACTACAAGAGAAGGCCATTGGAATTTAGTAATGTCGTCAATGTGCAGCAAAAAATCTCTCCATTTCTTTCCTATTATCAATTTGACCTCTGCTTGAAATTTGTTAAACTTGGCCTCCAAAACTATGATTCTGTGTAGAATAGTATTGAAATCATCAATATTAAATTCCTTTTCCTTCTCCAATTGTGCTAGGATTCTCTTGGGTAGAGTTTCAAATTCATTCTTCCAATCTTGCAAATCTTTTATTTTTCCATTCTCATCAATAACCTGAGGGGTAGTCCAGTGCTTCCCAGATACAAAGTCAGATAACTTTTGTTCTATCTTTCCCTGCTCCTGTCCAACATAACTTATATCATTTTCCAGCATTAGTACTATTTCTTTGATCAAAAATATGGCATCAAGATCCCTTCTGGTAATATCATGCACTCTTTTCAATTCAAAAAGTGATAGTCTCCACTTCCTCTGAAGCTCTTTCAATACTAGATGATAATTTTGAAAAGTCTCAACCATATGAACTAGACTATTGCAACATTTATATACCTCATCACACTTATTTATAATGTTCTTTATTCTGAATGAAAGAATGTCTTCTAAGTTTCTAAAAGCACACTGCCCATGCAGATCTTTGGGCTCCTCTACCTGTCTTCTCTCTGGCTGAATAACCACTTGTGGAGTGACCTTGGGAATTATTAGGGATGTAACTCCCCTTGATGTCTTCAATTGTAGAATGTCACTCTCCATCAGGGCCATCTTCAAGAACACCTCATTTATGACTTTGTTCTGCTCCATCTCTCTCTATAAGGATTCCTCCAACCTATCCTGCAGATGCTTGACTTGAGCCTGATTGAACATTACTCTGTGAACCAATTCAGAAGCAGAGGCCAAAGGGTTTGTATTGTCCACTATGTGGACAATAGCCATTCCATCTGACCCTTTGGTCATATCAATAAGCTTGGGCTTGTTGTCCCCTTTGAAACTAACCCAAGTTTCCAAAGTCTCAGTTTTAGGATCAAATCCAGATCCTTGAATCTTTTCCAAAGAATCAAATTCTGCAACAAATGTAGGGTCATCCTGCTTCCTGACCTGATCCAACAAGAAAAATTCTCTCAGTGACAAACCTGGCACAATCAACATTTGACTATTTTTCACAATGCCCATGGCCTCTTCTACTATGCATGTGATCTCATCTAAATGTAGATCTTCAATCATTTGATGAATGATGGCCTCATGTTGAGACTCATCAATGCCTTCCAACCTAGCCTTTTTCCTTTCTTCAAAATCCCTCATTTTGTACTGTATCCAGAAATCTTTAAATTCTTGAGTTTTAGTAAACTCATTTCCTTGTAGAAACCTAAGCTAAATAGCTTCTCTCTCATTTCTCATGTCTATAATAGTGTCTTTCTCTGTCGTTTGTGCTTGGTAGCCATGCCCATCTTCTTGATAAATGGGAGGTGGAGAAGAAGGGCATGTCTTATTGTCTCCTCTTAAAGTTCTAAGAATAGTTTCCACTTCAATTAGGATATATTCCTCATCAGAGTCATTATATCCCACAAGGGGAGAAATAAAAACTTCCTGATGTACATTTGGTGGTGAATTAGGAGGTGAATCATCCAGTATAAACTTTCTTCTTTTTCTAGGAGGAGGTTGTGCCTTTTCCACCTCCTTAGTAGCTTCCTATTGCACCTCTTTTGAAGCCTCCTTAGGAAATTCCTCAAGAGATTTCTGATTTTCTTTGTACTGCTGGCTACCTCTATATAATTCCTCAAAATTCAGAACATAGTTTTCAATTCTCAAAAATTCTAGTTCTTCATCATCATAAAATCTAGACTGCCTTGCAGCAATCCTCTTTGTTTCCATTTTCAAAATGATTCCCCATTTCTTCAACTTTTGCATGATAGTTGCTACATCATCACAATTTTTGATCACATCCTCATTAATCTTTAATTGATGTTTGAATTTGGCCACAATGGAGTGGATGTGTCCTTTGGGGTCATAATATCTGCTCTTGGAACTATCTAGTTTGAAATGAGTATTAATATACTGTTTAACTTCTGATAGCATGTTAGATCCAATGGTAAGTCATGCAAATTTCACACTATGTGGCATGTAAGTACCCTTTTTCCTTGGAGCTATGATTTCCTTCTCCAACCATAACATTTTCCACATAAATTCAAAGAATCCTACTCTTTTAGAAACATGAGTAGGTAAAAGATGGGGTTGTTGTCTGCACCCATAAATTCTAATCATAGTATACTTAGCGAAACATTTCCAATCACCAAAATTGTGTGGATATCCTCTTTTAGGCATGAATTCCTTAGGTCTGAGCATGAATTTGATATTTTTTGGTACCATTTCCTTTTGGTATCTCATCATTTTGAAAACCCACAGTACAAAAAAATCCTAAAAAATGTTAAAACTACAATCTATTTTGTCCTTGCCCAAAGACCTGCACCATAGTTGTACTGGCAACCTATTTCCCTGATCATCTTGTGTGGTTAATTTCAAAGATTATTTGAACTCAAAAACATTTTGGAAGAGAATCAAATGTAGCAATACAGAATAACTTTTGAAAGACTTTGTAGTCTTCCACTTTAGTAGCTGCTGATGCAAGGTCTTCTCAATTTTAGCTGCAAAATCAAACTCCATGTAGCAGTTCGGGTTCTGAATTCTCATAGACATAAACATAAAATCCAATGTAATTTTAGGTCTGGCATCCTCACTATAGAGCTATGCCCAAGAAAAATATGTATTTTGGAGGAAACTCGTGAAGTTGCTAGTTAGGTGTGGCCCCTTGCTATCCACTGGCATTATCCTGTTATTTTCTCCTCTTTTGGTAAAGTAGGAGATTTCCCTAAAACCAGCTGACTTCACATGTCACTCAAAATCAATAGCAAATTGGTCCCTATAAATTTTGGTTAGGGATTTCTTTCTCAAGCCAAATCATTCCTCCATATATCCCCTCATAATTTTCAAGAGCGAGAATCCATCCATTTTCTTGATCATTCTGATCTTAGGCTTGTAATTCTCAGCTAGGAAATTCAACAACTCAATATCTACAAAGACATTGGGAACTATCACCTTGGTCAGGTCTGGTCTCCATGGGTTTGACCTTGGCTCCTTCTCATTTCTATTTGAATAGAAGAACTAGAATAATGACTTACCATGTATTGGGAGTGTGGGGTCTCTACATGCACTCCACTCATCCATGAACACATTTTTAGCCCCTGAGTCTATTGACACTAGCAATATAGTAAGGAGGGTGGACCATGGTGCTCTTTCTTTCACAATATTAGCCTTCTTTGAGGCCTCTTTATTAATGCTAGTTTCCTTCTTCTTAGACATATTTATCTTTATAAACTAGCAATGCAGTAAGGTACAGGGTTTTGAGAAAATATTTTAAACTTACTAGTGTGTTAATGGTGGGTTCACAATTCTCCTTGTCACTCTTCCTCGTCCAGCTTCTTCATCTTGAGAGTGCAAATGTATTTGAAAATCCTTCACAATATTTTGTAACTTGCCTTGTTAAATACATATTATTTCTGACATTTCTCATTGTGACATCTCCAGCAAGATGCCTTCAATATATCTCATATCATCATTAAATATTTTGAACAAGCATTAAATATTTTCACTTTTTTCCATTTTGCTAGCCTCGAAATGTGTTCTTGCAAAATAGAGAAAATTTTCTATATCATAACCTCCTTTAACATGTCCTACAAAATAGAAAAAATTCGCTATCTTGCAACCTTGATTTACTTCCCCCATGAAATGGTGGAATTTCACTATTTTGCTACCTTCATATTTTGTCTCTGTGAAATGGCAAAATTTTGCTATTTCGCACCCTTTGATTTCTGCCTTAGCAATATAGAAAAATTTCATTATTTTTTAGCCTCATGAAATGTTTGCTGCGAAATTACAAAAAAATGCCTAATTTTCTTAGAAATTTCACTATTTCACACCCTTTCATGTCCAATTTAAATTGCCACTTTTGAGCAATATTGGTGTAGAACATTTGACCTTATCCATCATGTATCCAAAGTTTGGCTAGAAAAATAGTGACAAAGAAATGTGTGGATCATACGACCAATATTGGTAGAAACTTAGACCAATGTCTGGTCAAAAAAGGGTGCCAATTTTACTAGTGTAAAATGGGAGGGAATAGTCCAGACTTGCCAGGACGGGTGCCTCCACTATGGTTTTGTTGATCTGGGTGAATGCCCATTTTGCTTAAGGGCTCCATTCAATCTTTGTATCTTTCTTCATCATGTATTGAGTGGCTTCACTATCTCAGTGAATCCAGTGATGAACCATCAGGCAAAGTTTATCTTTTTTGAAGAAAGATCTCATTTCCTTTTTATTGTCAGGCATCTGTAGATTCAACAGTGCTTCAACTCTCTTAGGGTCAATGGATATGCCCTTCTTAGAGATGATATGCCTAAGAAGCTTCCCTTTAATGAACCCAAATATGCATTTCTTAGGGTTGAGGGAGATTCCATACCGGTGACATCTCTCACAAATTTGGGCAAGGTGGGTCGAGTGATCATGCCTATCCCAGGAAAAGACTGTCAAATCATCCATGTAGATGATTATGCATTTGTTTACTAGGCCTTGGAATGCAATGTCCATAACCTTTTGAAATGTTTCCACTGTGTTGATAAGGCCAAAGGGAATTCTCTAGTATGCAAATGTTCCCCACTTGGTGGTGAACATTGTTTTGTCTCTATCTTTGTACTTGACCATGAACTAGTTATACCCTAAGTACCAATCCATGAAAGACATCATTTGAGAGTCATTTACAATTTGTAGCACCTCATTCAATGAGGGAAGAGGGTGATTGTCTTTCTTGGATGCCTTGTTCAAATTGCAAAAATCCATGCAAAGGTAGATCTTGCCTATTTTCTTCCTCACATGGATGAGGTTGACAACCCAAGTTGTGTACCGGATAGGAAAAATAATCTGGGCTGACAACAGTTTTTGAACCTCTTGATGAATTAGAGGCTTGATCAATGGGTTGACTGGTCGTTGCTTCTGCCAGAAGGGCTTCGCATCTTGTTTTAGTGGTATGGCATGGGTCATAATGGATGTGTCATAGGTTTTCAAATCCTCATACCCCCATGCAATTATGTCAATGTATTCTCAGAGGACTCTGAGAATCTTCTCCTTCTGCTCTTGGGAGCAGGAGGTTCCAACATGCATGAATTTTTCTTTACTAGATTTGTTGATGTTGACTTTCTTGATTTTTCCTCCCTCTAAGGAGGATGATATATTCTCTTGGCCCCAGGGGCCCAAATCAAAGATACGTTCTAGTGCTACCATCCTCTTAGGGATGGTGTTGTTTGGTAAGTCTATGATCCCATCATCATCTTCACCCTCCCCAGTATCATCATGATCTCGTTCTTCCATTATCTGGTCCTCAAAAACACCAACATTGGCCATGAAGGCCATAATATGTTGGTCATCCTCAAAGACCTAAAAGTGGGTGACATTGTCTAGGATGGGCAGGGTGGGAACCATCTTAATGGAAAACTTCTAGACCCAGGAGCCAACCTTTGGCTCAAGGGTGCTGGCAGAAAGGACAAGGGCATCTAGAATGTAGTTACACTTCTAGGGGATGAGTTCAATGCCAAAGGCATCAAAATATTCAATGTGGCTCCATGCCCAACTATGGTATGCAGCCAACCTCTTTTTGTGACAAGTATATTGGCTTCGGAGCTGCTTAAAGATCAACTCTCAATCACCCATCACCCAGAGGCAGGTGATTCCCTTTCTTAGTGCAAAGAGGAGTCCAAGGACCAAGGCCTTGTACTCTGTGATGTTGTTTGTGTAATTAAACTATAGCCTATAAGATGCGAGGAAGGACTTTCCCCACAGGTTGATCAATTCCACTCTGGCTCCGTAGCCTTGTTTAGACCGGGACCCGTCAAAATTTAGGGTCCACAATTCATCATTCATTATCGAAGGCTAGGAAGGCAAAGTGGCATTTGGATTGCTTTTGGGAAGGCTGGGAGGAGTTTCCTTTGGCTCTGATGGTGCATGGGTGAGGCTTTTATCTAGAGAAGTTTGTGTTTGGGATTTATGGACAAGCGACACCTAAGGTGTACCACTGGAATGATTGTTGGGTCCAAGAAAATATACTTTGTGTTCTTTCTCCCAGAGGGTGGAAATGTGTCAGGTAGCAGAAGTGAGGAAAGGCTCACACTCTAGTTTAGAATGTTTTTGATAATGCACCTGGCACCAAGTGCAGGACAAGAGTGTAGTGGGAGACACTACATTACCTTGTGAGTTAATCTCACTTCATAGTTTTTTGTCCAGGTCTTGAATTCTCTAAGAGACTATGGGATCTTCCCTAGGGGTGAAATCAAATGTGAGGATCTATAGGGATCTATATACCCTAGGGGAATTCTCAGAGAAAAGGACTTCATTTGCCCTCGTGACTTCGGTTAGTGCCTACTTCATCCTGGGATCACTTTCTACCTGGATCTGGTTAGACTACCCCTCCCAAGGGAGCCACAAGTAGGAGAAGTCCATGGAGAAATACCTGTTAAGGGTCTTAGACCAATTCTGACTTAACAACATCCCATAGGTCTCTTGGATGTCCACCACTTGGATGTCTATTATGCTTGATATCCGGGGGTCTTGGATGAGCTAAATCTGAATTTTCTTCAGCTCCCCTACCATTTTTATAGTAGTTTTGTTGAGGTGGACTATTCGTCCTTTGGATGGAGTGGGATGGAGTCTGAGATTCTGGCATATAGATAAAGGAATGATGTTTCCCAAAGCTCCAGAGTCCACCAAGAACTTGTGTAGGTTCTTCCCTTGTATGTTCAAACCTAGTAGAAAGATAAGATCCTCTATGTTACCCCGAAAGACAACCATGTTGGCATTGTCAAAAGTGACAATATTTGGTGGGCCACTGACAGCTTCTAGATTTCCCAAGAGCTTTAGAAGAGACTTCCTCTTCTCAAGACAATTTAATAGAACCTCCATCAAGGTCATGGTGGTGGTGGTTCGTTCTAACTCCTTAGTGATGTCAAACCTTCCCCCTAGGAATTGTTGGCTTCCCTCGGCTGGATCCTTGGCTTGGTTAGAGCCAGGCTCTTTTGGTGGTAAGGAGCAATCAGTTTTGTTGTCCTAGGGAGGGGTATCTTTGGGAGGTGTTGGCATATAAACTGGTCCTTTACTAGCCAAACTCCAAGTGGTTTAGGGAGTCTATGGGTTGGTAAAGGCATTGGCCTTGAAGGTCAAGATGGATTGAGCAAAGAACCCCTGAAATTCAGGTTCTTCTTCATCTTCTTTATCTATCCCAAAGAAGATGGTCTCATGGGTGAAGGAACTATGAGTAGGCTCTTGTGTAGGTGTTTTTGAGGGAGTAGGATCAATAGGTTCTTGTCTCTCCAGTTGGGAGATCATGATGACCTTCTCTAGAGTAGCGCAAGTCTCCTCAAAATGAGAGTCAATGTCATGCAATCTACACCAATTGGTCAGTGGATGGAATTCTGCAAGCTGGGTAGAATGATTGGGTCCAACACCATTCTAAGTGGTGTTTTGGTTCAGAGGAGGACCTTCAGTGTTTGCATTGTTGTTCCATTTCTTTTGGTTGTGTCAAGGCACATTTTTGTAGTTCCTTCCTCTGGCATTGTTATTTTTTTGTCTAGAGAAGATATTCCCTCTCTTAGAATTGAGGTTGTGGGGCATAAAAGACCCCACCTTCAGTTGTCCCATGTCCATAGTGAGTGAGGACAACAATTTCTAGAGGGATTTGACCTCGGTGGATAGCTGGGTGTTCACGTCACAATGTGATAGTTGTTGTAGTTGATTCCTGGGGAAGGCGGCAACAGCTATCGGAGTCAAGGACAACAATCCTCCAGCCATAGGTGACTAGAAGAAAGGTACTCTAGAGGGTTTTTTTGGTGGTGGTTGCATTTTCTATGGCTAGTTCCAGGTAACAAATTCCAGACCAGGTGTTGTCTAGACTTGCGATGGGTATACATACCGGGCCTGCTAGTCTTTCGGTGGTGGTGGGTTCATGGCCATCACTTGGGCACCCATTGCTTGATTGGGGTTGTATCCCCTAGCATAAGAAGTTCCACCGAGTATCATGTTGAAAGGAATGCTCTTCCCAATCCCGTTGGGAGCTTTGTTCAAACCATGAGATAACTCCAAGGCTAGGTTGTAAACCTTCACCAGAGTATCCCGATCATTGGGGGTGGTGGTTCTCCAAAGGATAATGGAAACAAAAGGGTCCATAGAATTTAAGTATGTCTAGATGGTCACATCCATGGATGAGATGAAGGAGCCCATGCACTGCTTCAAGGTGCATTGGAACCGATGGTTGAATGTTGCAATGGGTTTGTTCAACTCCTTCCCAGTGGAGATAAACTGGCTATGGGACCATGCTGGGTCCATGTGTACATAGAAGGCTGTGAGGAAGGTGTCCTCCATATCCTTCCAACTGTTGATGGAGTTGGCCAACAAGTTGGGGTACCATTTTAACTCATTCTGTCCCAAGAATATGGGAAAAATTCAGGTCACAACATCTTTATGTTGGATTCGATTATGATTCATGGCATCTTTGTATGCCTACAGATGCTCTTCTACGGTTCATGAGCCTAGGTTCTCATATCGGGGTCAGATCTTCTCCAGATGCAAAGGAAGATCGTTGGTTGCATCGGGGAACTACCCCATTAGGGACCTGATATTATCAAAGTACATAGCCATCCAAGGAGATGGATTTTGGTTAGACTGAGCATTGGCCCCCAAGGTTATCTAAGGGGATTGGGTATTCTGAGATGTAGTAGATCCCCAGATAAGGTTGGCTAGCTGCTTGGTTTGCGGGGTCTTCTTCTTTTGAGCAAGAGGCTCAAGTTCAACAAACCTTCTTGGATTGGGGGCTGATCTAAGGACCCTTTCAAATCATGCTGGTGAAAATGATCCAATCCCACTAAAGGTTTGATTCCTAAAAATATGGCTTGGGGTACCCTCGGGCGGTGTAAAGTCAAAATCTTTCAAAGGGGATGAGCTCATGCCCTCCTTCTAGTGCTAGTTTCTGTTGATGGGACTTTGTGATCGGTCTGCCAACAGATGTAAGTTGTCACCGGGTACCGAGGTACCAGCCAACTTCACTTGTAAAGGTTGTCTAGGGAATAAATTCTTTGGGCCTTCTAGAACCTAAGAGTCAAGTCTCAACAGTACGGGAGCTAAGTTGGGTGTTGTGACAATTTTTTTTTGAGGGAATAGCTAGTTTTTCCTTAGCTCATCTTCTCCAAGGATTTTTGTAAGTTAGGGTTTCCTGCAAGCACTTGGATTATTAAGTAAACTTCAAAAGATATGCCAAGGTTAGAGTGTATTCATTCTACTTATAGTCATGAAAATACATTTAAAACATCAACCATGCTCTAATGGACTATACTAAATACTGAACATATATAGAACCAATGATTAATACATATCCAATAGCAAGAGGAAAGAGTTCGTTAATATAGTTAGACATTAGAGCAAAGGACATTAGAAACATACGACACAAAAGAGTGTTAACTCAGAAATCAAGACACCAACAACATCATTGCGATAATCCTTCCTTCTTCATTAATAGTTTTCCAGCATCACTGGTATGTACATCAACAGCCCCAAGAGAGCATATATCTATTTAAGAACCACTAAGAACTACTGAGCATTGAGATCTCCAACTACAAGAAACAAAATGTTGAAATCTAACAGTATGGACTGCCAAATCATCAGTTTTGCTGACCCTTGAAATCAAGTTGGACTTATTATTTATACACAAAGGTTTCCCTACACAAAGTTTTCCCTAAAAATTAACCTAATCTAACTGTACACTCAATAATAAAATATGATATCCGGTGGCCGGTACTACCTACACCACATTACAACAACCTTGAAGAGAGCATAGGTTTGACAGATCAGCAAAAGAAGACAAGAGAAGCGAATGGAAGAATCGGCCTCGAGGAGAGTTCCAAAGCAAGAAGAGAAGAAATCCAATCTTCCAAGGTTTGAGGCTACATGCCTCATCAAGGAAAAAGTGGCTCACTATCTTAGATGTGCTAGGTGTTTAATGCTAGAGAATCACCTTGGGAAGACCACCTGTTAGAGCCATTTTTCTAATTGACATGCCTTATCATAGTCATCCACCTTTTGACCCACTTATTAACTGCCTGATAATGACTGGTCAGCTCCAGGGAACCGAGATGCAAGCTTTCAAAAGAATACAAAACTGTTGGATCTGGAACTCTGAGATCCGGGAGCTTACACTCAAAGAATTAAAGAATGTGCAGAAATGCACCCTGCTGGTGAAAATCTCGAAAATCTGGAGAACCTTATTAATGCTTTCTATTCTTAAATGTTTATAGGAGTTGGACATCTTCATCCTCATCAATTTCCTTAAGGATGACCCAGCAGTATTTGGCTACCTCCACCTATTCATTGAGATCTAGAGTACTTGCCTTAAATTCTACGGCCATCTTTGCGATGTCGTGGCCCTGAAGCACCATGCAGGATATGCATGACATCTTCGCTTCATCCATTCCCTCTTGGGAATGGTATCAAGACTCCATCAACTCATCAAACTTCCCCATGACGTATTCCTCCAGAGTAAATGCTTCAGTACTAAAGGGATCAACTCCTGAAACCCTTGAAACAAATGCCTTGTACATATTTAAATAATATTCTACCTCTGAAAATTTATCACACAAGGCCCCTACCAGTTTCTTTCTTGTCTCCAATGTGAGATCAAATCCAAAGTGTTGGGTCTTGACAAAGTCAAAGGACTCTTCTCCCAAAATTCTGGCCTTGGTAACTATTTCTTCCCTGAGGCTCATGAGTTCTCCAAACTCACCTATCCAAGCTTCATATTTATTGATCTCTGCCTCCCAGATGGAAATGGTATTTTTGGCCTGGTTCATGATACTGTTGGTTGCATATAGGTCTATGAGCATAGCCACTAAGAAATGTTGGATGTTCCCTACCTGTTTAGTTACCCAGTCATCAACTGGCTGTGCCTTCTTCTTCATACCTCTTAGCACAACTATGTCACCATATGGGAGTGGTGCTCCAGAAGTGGAAGCTTCAAGAGGGATAGCAGTGATTGGTTGCACCAGCTCCATCAAGAGCCCAAGGAGATTTGCATTATTTTCCTTCTCTTCTTTGAGTTTATGGGCTTGCTTTTCATAATGGGCCTCTATTTCGTAGTTGGCCTCTTTTAAAAGGTCCAATTCCCCCTATTTGTATCTCCTCCCTAGAGGTAATTCCATGATTGTCTAGTCCTTGGCTCTAGCTATTGCGACATCTATCTCTGGGGGAGGGGTTGCAATTACCACAACTATTTCTCTACCTGGACCGGTCTGAGTGGAATGAAGGGTCCAGGCCTTCTTTTCTTTAGGGGCCCCCTATGCCTATGCCATCATCTCAGCCAGGGAGAGATGGACCTTTGTTTCTATTGGGGCCTTCCTCTTTTTAGAATCCACCAACCATTGTAGTGGCTGGGGTGGCCTTGCTTCCAAATTCTGATCTTGCAAATCCCCTTTGGGGTTCTATTGTACATCCCTGGTGTTTAGAGTATCTTTAAACTCTTTTCATGTATCATCTGGATCACCTGCATTATCCACCTTGGTGGCATTAGTATATTCTACCTTGGTGTCCATGTTTTTCACAACATTGAATTCAACATCTGTATTTCTAGGATTTTTCCCCTCACCTTGTTGTTGTTGTTGTTGTTTTTGTTCTTCTTCGGCTTCTTCCATCAGAATGTTTTCCTCTGTTGGCATATTCTATGGAGGTGGTGGACGTGTCTAGCCAAGGTCTAGAGCATGGCGGTTGAGGTTACAGTTTCTCCCATAGGTCTGGTCCCCTCATTGGATGTTGGTTGCTCATTTTGTACTTGCCTCTCCTCCATGGTGTTGGTCCCCAGAACTTGTATCTCTAGTACATCGAAGATGTTTACCTATTCTGGCTCCTTTTCTCTTTCAGCCTGGACGTCCTACTCTATGGCAACTTCTTTCTCTGGGATCTCCCCTTTAATTGGGGATTACTACTTCATCCTGGGCGGTAATTTCTTCCACCACTTTCCCAATATCCCCTTTTAGATTTACAAGTTCATCCTCCTTGAATATGTCATCAAAGTCATTGTGTAGAGGGGAGATCTCTGAGGGATCTTTGGGTTGATTTTTTGGCTCAGGGGAGTCTGAGGAAACAATCTGTACTTTAGGGATGTCAGGAATCCTAATCTCTAGTTTCTCCCTTCACTGAGGATCAATTGTTCTTTTCATCTTCCTCCTGGTTACCAATGGGGGCCCTACATCTAACATAGCTTCCTGCTCTTCCTCTGCTCCGGTTCCTGTTACTTGAACCAATAGTTCTACAAGGGAAGGAGAATTGGAAGGGTGGGCAGGTGCAGCCATAATAACTAGGGTGGCCAACCAGGTGATCAATTTTTGTTTAATTTTTTAGGATGGCACCAGAGTTTGCTACATTTGTTCTACTAAGGGAATAGTGGATGGTACTTGAGATTCTGTCCCCATTTCCTCTTTCCTCTATCCTTACCCTGCAAGGAGGTTCTAGCCCTGGAAGTTGAACCTCGCACAAATGGGCAAACTTTTCGTGTGATTTTTTGACACACCTTCTAAAAATACGCATGAGTGTGTTCAATCACATTGTTGGTGATGTCCTCAATTTTTGGTCCCTCTAGTGCATCCCAGTTCACTAGAGGGAGGACCATTTTTTCTACCCTCTTCTCTTTGTATTTTGGGTCCTTTGTGGATTCGGTGTCTGAAAAGTCATTAGGGAACTTATGAAGCTTAAGGCACTTCATCATGCCTTGTGTCATCCAGATGAAATGTCAGTTCCGCACTTAAAAGTCATCCTAGGAATCTTCCCAAAAATCTTCTAAGTGAAGCTCATGCAGAGGGGCTTCCCAAGGAAGTGTCGTTGCTATCTTACCCAACGGATAAAAATTCTTCTGCTCCAAATAAAACTATGTCAGCCCTAAAATTTTAAGTTCATTGTCGGCCTCCTTTACCATGGCAAGGCTACAAAAATATTTCCCACAACAGATTGGGAATGGGATGTTGGTAACCTTCTTCACTATGAAGAGGGCATGCATGTCTAGAATCTACCTGTAGTACTCTAAAATAATTATCTTATCCCCACAATTTTTGGGTAACACATAAGGTTTCCTAGAGAAGCTGGTCACCCGAATGTAAGTGTGTTGTTGATACTGAATGTAGTAATGGCCATAGGTGCTGACCAAGTTCATTTCTTCCTTGGAGAGCCAGTACCTAGCATCTCGAGTGGGTGTAAGAATGTTGTAGTAAATGAAGGCATCATTCACTCAGGAGAAGTTGAGGAAATTGGCCTCCCATTGGACCAACGAAAAATAATCCCATGGAGAATTCTGGCCTTTTCCAGTCTCGAGCATGCCTGCTGTAAGTAATCCATGGGTGACTAGGTGTTGTTGTGCTAGTGCCAATAAAATGTAAGAATTCATTTAAAATTTGGGGGTCTGGGTGACCTTAACAAGCTGAGAGTACACATGATTGGTGATGATAGTGGCCCAATCAAAATTTTTCCCACCACAGGTGATGTCAAACAAGAAATAGTACATCCATACCAAGAACTCTTGGGCATGAGGTTCTCTAAAGACCCTTCATACAGAGATGATCCCCATCTGTATGATTTCTTTAAATTCCATCTGGGGGATCTCCAGTTTCATCTTTTTGAAATCCCTTCTTGGCACCTTAAGCTAGTTGTTATTGAGATATTGCCATCCCTACAACAAAATTCGTAGCGTCTAGAGACACCATAGGTGTTGGGTAGCCAGTCAGAACTAGGGTGGCAAGCATGACAACCTAGACGGTCATATTGTATTATTTCGCCAAAGTGAGAATGAGCTCTGGAGCTTGCATAGAGAAGGGGAAATAGGCAACTTTGAGGATCCCAAAGCTGGCCACATTGAGGGCCAATGGATCTCCGACTGTGCATTAAATGAACATCATCTTTACTAAGGCCTGCATTTTGGCCCACATCCTGACACTTTTGTCGGTGATTAGCTGAAACTTGGAATCGAACTTCAATCTCAAAATAGTATCCCCCTTAAGATACTTCATTTTTAATGGGATTTTTTCCAAGGCCTTCTCGGCCTTCATCTTGACAGTTGTCCTAGTTGCAGCAGTAGTGGGGAGTTCTGGACTCTCGGGTGGAGAAGATACAGATGCCTTTGACATGATTGATGAGTGATATTTCAAAAAGCTTCAAGATAAGATGACCATCAGTATGTATACAAAACAAAATATTATTTCTGATCCCAAATATTTTCACCATCGCCTTGCATTTATCCTGAAAGTGGTGTTAGTTTACATCAAACCCTGAAAAGATACAGTGAAATAACTTAGGAATTTCATCATTACCTAGGCTTCTAGGGATTCTAGCTCATGCGATGAAGTGAAACAAATACCATGGGAAGACCTAGGATCTGGAGTCTAGAAAACTAACCGTTACTGACATGACTGGAAATGAGCTGTATTAGGCTAACATGGAGTTTCATGTGGCCATGTAGTAATGGGAGTAATGGTATTAACACCGACAAATATCCAAACATGTGAGGGAATGAATGCCACTTGGGCCAGAATTGAATGTTTACATGTGGGACATTTAACCTATCATTAAGAATGACTTGACGAAGGAGAGAGAAAATTGCCATGGCTCAAACCAGCGAGGCACTGAGTTCAAACCAGGTGGTATTTGGTTGAGAGGATGAGCTCAAAAAATTGGGAAAAAACATGAAAGGGCATGGTAAGCTTGATGCAAACCAAGAAGGATATACATGGGATATACAAATTTACAGAGGGTCGAAGCGCTATGAGGGCTGAAGCACAACTTGCAGGCCTACCGAGAATAGACATATATACAGCTACCTACATAAAGTTGCATAATGTACAAGGTATATAAAAAAATTTACACTCATAAAACCACACAGAGGGAAAACAACCGTCTAGCAGAGTCATCCCAACAATGGGAGGCGACACAACAAAAATCTAAAACCCAAAAACAAGTGGAAATGAAAACCGGAAACAAAACAAACACAGACATGCAAAAAGTGAGACCAGGAAGCAAAAATAGGAAGAACCATAAAGGGCCTACTTGAAAACACAAAGAAAAGCAGAGGAAACAAGCACAAGAGGTGCTCTGCACTTAGCCAGTCCTGAATGGCCACGAATGCACAATGGATGATCTATGTTAAACACTGCCAATCACCGAGAGTAAATCACGCTTGGATGCTGTTTGTTGATGTTTATAGCTTCGATCAGATAAAATGATCTTAACATTGAATTAAATAAACATCATTATGAAATAATATTATTCTATATTATATATGCATATTAATATATATATATATATATATAAATAATAATGATATTATTATTATATATATATATATCATGATAGCCGATATTAATCAGTTTCTTTGTTCAATACATATTGCAATATGTATAAACGATACAAATTGGTATTTGTAACCGATATTAATTTGTTTCATTTATTTGATTTAAACTGATATCAATCGGTATGGTATATAATATTATTTATTTCATCAACTATAATAAACATATATGTATATTGATATATATATATATATATATCTATATATATATATAGATATAAATATATATATATATCAATATACATATATGTTTATTATAGTTGATGAAATAAATAATATTATATACCATACCGATTGATATCAGTTTAAATCAAATAAATGAAACAAATTAATATCGGTTACAAATAC
>MU225132.1:1447977-1485224 GCA_018584345.1 Thuja plicata | reverse complement strand
TAAGTGGGAAAAAGACAATACTAGAGCAATGGAATTATTAGTGGATGGAGTGAAAAATCATCTACTACCTATGATCACCAAGTTAGATTCTGCTTATGATATGCTCAAAGCCTTGGAAAATATGTTTCAGATCAACAACACCAGCAGAATTCTTACCCTTAAAAATCAACTCTCTACTATTAAAATGAATAGAGGAGAAACCATCACCTCATACTTTATGAGGGTAACTGAATTGAGAAAACAACTCTCTACTATTGGTCACATATGTGATAGTAAGGAGTTAACTATGATAACTCTAAATGGGCTCCCTATTTCGTGGGAAAACTTTAGGCAAGGAGTAAGTGCTCGTGCCAAACTTCCCAAATTTGATCAACTAAAAGCTGATTGCATTCAAGAAGAGTATAACCTAAAATCTAGAGGAATTATGGACTCCACTAATGAAGATGTTTAGGCTCTTTTCACTAGTTCAAAAAGGAAAAATGGCAAGAATTCATATGATCAACAAACATTCAAGAAACCTAGAGATGCCTCTACAATGCAATGTTTTAGATGTGAAAAATATGGTCACACTGCAAGAAAGTGTCCTGACAGACTTAGAATGCAAGCTTCCCTTGCTGAAGTAAATACATCAAATGTATGTTCAGAGAAATATGTATTCTAAAAGAAATTCAAGACTTATGATTGAGAGGGAGTTCAATGATAAAGAACACTTCTGAGGTAAAACTTGACATGTTTGTTTATTAATATATTAATGTTATTTTATAACTATATGGGCCCTGTGTAAATCATAAGGAAGTGATGACTTCTAAATGATTTTCACTTGTATATGTTAAATTTATTGAAAGGTGACGATCTTACAATAAATTGATTTTCTATCTGTGATAGGAATGTGTGGATAGAATTGCCGATTGAGGCAATCCACATTAAAGCTCATGAGTTTGTGGATTGAATTGCCGATAGAGGCAATCCACACGAGAGCTTGTGGATAGAATCGCTGATTGAGGAAATCCACACAATGAAGCTCGTGAGTTTGTGGATTGAATCACCAATAGAGGCAATCCACATGAGAGCTTGTGGATAGAATCGCCAATTGAGGCAATCCACACAATGAAGCTCATGAGTTTGTGGATCGAATCACCGATAGAGGCAATCCACACAAGAGCTTGTGGATTGAATCACCGATTGATGCAATCCACACCTTGAAGCTCATGAGTTGTGGATAGAATCACCGATAGAGGCAATCCACACAAGAGCTTGTGGATCAAATCGTCGATTGAGGCAATCCACACCCTGAAGCTTGTGAGTTGTGGATAGAATCGCCGATAGAGGCAATCCACACGAGAGCTTATGGATCGAATCATCGATTGAGGCAATCCACACCCTGAAGCTCATGATTTGTGGATAGAATCACTTATAGAGGCAATCCACATGAGATCTTGTGAATCAAATCATCGATTGAGGCAATCCACACCAAAGTTCATAAGCTAGTGGATCAAATCACCGATGGAGGCAATCCACCTAAGAGCTATGGATAGAATTGTCAATGGAGGCAATCCACTTCGAAACAAACTTTCACAATTTATGAACTTATTGTGGTGATGAATTTTATCTTCCCTAGCTAAGAGGGAGTGTTGATGTTTGTAGCTTCGATCAGATAAAATGATCTTAACATTGAATTAAATAAACATCATTATGAAATAGTATTATTCTATATTATATATGCATATTAATATATATATAAATAATAATGATATTATTATATATATATCAATATACATATATGTTTATTATAGTTGATGAAATAAGTAATATTATATACCATACCGATTGATATCAGTTTAAATCAAATAAATGAAATAAATTAATATCAGTTACAAATACCGATTTGTATCAGTTTTACATACTACAATATGTATTGAACAAAGAAACTGATTAATATCGACTATCATGAATGAACATTAATCATGCATCAGACTGCAGTCATATCCCAAGGATGAATTTTGGTGGTCTGATTATTAATTATCTTACACTATACTATTGACTACTTCATTATACTATCGACTAGTATGTCGATTAGTATATTAACTGCTATATTCTGATTAGTAGTATCGGATAATTAAAGATATGATTAAGATATGAAAAGACATGGCATTATAGAGCCATGTCTCATCAAAGAGACATGTCTCTATAATGACATGTCTCACATATATATTGTCATTTGTTGTGTGATAAGAGATAAGTATATACAGAAAACAATACAAGTCTCATTCATGCAATTAGTATAATATTGATATTAATATATTTATATATTGACTATTATATTAGTAATATATATATTCATATATATTGTAATTAAATATATATTATATTTATTGAGATTATATATATATATATATATATATTGAATTTTGAAAAGAAAATTAAAAGTCATATATCCTAATCTAAAAAATTTAACACTGTTGAATTTCCTTATTCACCTTTAAATCATTGTAATTTCTCTGAGCGTTTGATTGTGATAAATGTGAAAGTGACTGGTAAATCCTATTTATACCCTTAGGGTAAAAAAAATTTCTTTCCCTTCCCAAACTCTGGAACTGGCAACCCTCCAGAATCTAGGCCCGGGGATTCCATGCACCCACACCTTCTCACAAAAGAAGACATGACGGAAAAGAATCCTGGAGTCTGGGATTCGGTCAACTCCAAAAGACAAGCACACTCCAGGACCAGGTCTTCGAGACAAAAGAAGACAGGAAAAAAAATAAAACAACCCTTGTGAAAGCAAAGCCCAAAAGGAAACAAAGGAAACAAAAAGAAACCACGAAAAAGAAGAAGCGAAAAAGGGGGACCCAACATTTTGCCCAAAAAATGTAGGGATGGGTATGCAGGGCATAAAAGGTCCCATTCTTTATCATTAAGTGCAGGATTTTTAGTGGGAGAACCTGACGTTTACTAGGGAGGAGCCCTTTTGGACATTGGTTATTCAACATGAGGTACACCAAGTCTACATACTAGGGATCATGAGTGATGGATTGCATGGTATAGGTGTGGCATTCAATATGTGGGTGGGTCTTAGCCATAGCCTTGCATAGCCCTTGTCCTTGGACAAGTTTCATAGGTTGCATCTCTAGGTCATATTCTTGGAGGATAGCCATCCACTTCCCCCGGCACTCACTTAGTTCAATTTGAAGTAATAAATATTTGACGGCCCAGTCGGGGAGAATGGCATGCACTTTGCTACAAAGGATGTAATGTTGGAATTTCTTAACTTCCTAGATGAGGGAAAAGGCCTATTTTTTTAGAGGTGAATATTTCACCTCCACATTCTTGAAGGGGGAACTTAGGAAAGAAATGGGTTTCTCTTCCCTTTCTACCCATTGGGTTAATACGGCCGTCGTAGAGTGAGAAGAGGAAAAAGAGTATATGTTAAATAGGAGGGAATAATCCAGGCTAGCCAGGATAGGGGCCTCCATGATAGCCTACTTGATCTGGGAAAAGGCATGTTTTTCCTATAGGCCCCACTTGATTTTCATATACTTTTTCATCATGTCATTTAAAGGTCTTAAAACCTCAGCAAAACTAGTGATAAAACGTCAGACAAAATTGATCTTCCCAAAGAAAGAACTCATCTCCTTCTTACTATATGACATTTTTAGTTTTATCAATTCTTCAACTCGCTCAGGGTTGATAGATATACCCTTTTCTGAAATGATATTTCCTAGCAATTTTTCCTCTATTACTCCAAATATACACTTCTTTGGGTTGAGGGAAATTCTGTACTGGCGACACCTTTCACAAATTTTGGCTAGATGGGAAACCTCTCTTGAGAGAGAACACAGTCAAATCATCCATGTAGATAATTATACATTTGTTGACTAAGCCTTCTAAGGCTATGTCCATGGATTTTTGGAATGTGGCCCCGACATTAATCAATCCAAAAGGCATTTTTCTGTAGGCAAAAGTTCTCCATTTGGTGGTGAATGTAGTTTTGGATTTGTCTTCAAATTTAACCATAACTTGGTTGTATCAAGAATATCCATCTAAAAAGGATGTCATCTGGGAGTCCTTAACAATTTGCAATACCTCATCCAGTGAGGGAAGTGGGTAATTATCTTTCTTTGAGGCCTTATTCAAATTCCAGAAGTCCACACACAATTGGATTTCTCCGTTCTTCTTCCAGACTGGTAATAGATTGGCCACCCACATGGTATGTCATATTGGGAATATTATTCGGGCAGCCAGTAGCTTCTAAACTTCTTGATGGATAAGAGGTTCAATTAGGGGATTGAATGGTCTCTGTTTTTGTCAAAATGGCTTGGCGTCCAGTTTCAGGGGTATGGTGTGTGTCATGATAGAAGTATCATAAGTTTTGAGATCTTCATATCCCCAAGTGATTACATCAATATTTTTAAAGAGAACCATGAGAATCTTCTCTTTCTCTTTAGGAGAGAAAGAGGTGCCAATGTTGATGATCTTTTCTTCACCGCCTATCCTAATATTTACCTTTTCATATCTTCCCCCATCTAGGGTTTGTAATGCTCTATCCTAAGCTCGTGGGTCAGAGTCAAAAATTTGTTCAAGGGAAACCATCCCCTTAGGGATGGTGTTAGTAGGTAGGTCAAGGATTCCACCCTCATTCTCTTCTTGCCTTGTATCATCATGTTCTTTTTCCTCCATTATCTGATCCTCAAAGACACCAATGTTTTCAATGAAGGTGAGTATGTGTCTATCATCTTCAAAGACCTGAAGATTAGTTACATTATTGGGTACAGAGGGGGTAGGCATAATTTCAACTAAAAATATCTAGAGCTGGGAACCTGCCATAGGTTCTAAAGTACTAGTTGACAAGGCTACAGAATCTAGTACATAATTTTGTTTCCATGGGATTATCTCGATACCGAAGGTATCAAAGTCCTCAATTAAGTTCCATGCCCGATTACAATAAGAATTCATCCATTTGTCATGAAATTTGTATTGGCTATAGATTTTCCAGACTATAATCTTTGAGTCACCCATTACTCAGAGGAACGCCACTCTTTTTCTGAGGGCGAATAAGAGCCCGAGGATCAAATCCTCATACTCTGTTACGTTATTGGTGCAGTCAAACTACAAGTAATACAATGTGAGGAAGGATTTTCCTTGGGGATTAATCAATTCCACACCGGCTCTACAACCCTATTTAGATCATGATCCATCAAACTTAAGGATCCAGACATCACTATCAGTATGTTGCAGTTGTAAATCCCAGGGAGCATCACAATTGATTTATGATGGGATATAAGTTCGGGCACTTCTCATGACTGGGTGGATACGAGGGCTGAAAGATCTAGAAAAATCTCTACAAGAGGCTTCTTAGATAGTGGTCCATTGGAAGTGTTCATGGTTGGACCATTTTGGGGGAGGGGTTTGGATCTGCACTGTTCCAATTGAAAATCCTCAAGGTGGACCTTCATCACATCTACACATGGTGTACACTCCAACTCTGAATGATTTTGGCAGTGACAATGACACCAAGTGTCTGATAGTAGGGAGGTTAGAATTTCCTTGTCCCCTTGGGATTTTACATCATGTTTCAGTTTTATGACCAGGTTAAGCATCCTTTGAGTGATGAAAGGATCTTCATAAGGTATTGCCCCACTAGGGATGAAATCTAAGGTCAGAATTTATTTGTCCCTATATAACCCAGGATCTAATTTGGATAAAATGATTTCGATGACCTATCCATAGTTGGTGAGAGCCTACTTTATTCAAGGTCCACTTTCCACCTTGATTTGGTTGGCTTATTCCCTCCAAGGGAGCCATAGATGGGGGAAATTAGTCGAGATATACCCATTCAGGGATTTGGACTAGTTCCAAATCAAGAGCATCTCGTAAGTCTCAAGCATGTCGACCACCTAGATATCAATGACGCTAGATATCCAGGGATCTTGTGCCAATTGGATTATGACATTTTTTAGTTCTCCCACCATTTTTATAGTGGTCTTGTCTAGCTGGATGACTTCTCCTTTGGATGGTGTGGGATTCAGTGTAAGCTTCTTATAGATGGATAGGGGCATGACATTACCTAAAGATTTGGAATCCACTAAATAGTTGTGCAGGTTTTTGTCATAAATATTAAGTCCTAGAAAAAAGGGAGGATTCTCTAGACTCCCCTAGAATATGGCTACATTAGCATCATCAAACATTATAGACTTAGGTGGGTGGTCTCATGATTCTGAGTTCTCTAGGTATCATAGGAGAGACTTCCTCTACTTAGGACAACTAAGCAGGACCTCCATCAAGGTCATGGTGGTACTAGTATTTTCCATCACTTTAGTGATGTCAAAATTTTCTTTGGGGTCCTAGGGAGCCTTTCCAATAAAATTGCATTTATTTGTAGGCATGGTCTTTTGGGAGGAGATGGGTTAATGTTCACCAAAGGATTCAGTAGGAGATTCACAATATGTGGTGGCATCAACATTGTAAGGGGGCCTTTGTTTGCCTAGCTCTAGGTGTTGTAAGGAGTCCTAGGGTTGGTAAAGGCATCGGCTTTGAATGTTGGGATGGAGTCTTCCAAGAAACCCTATAAGTTGGGTTCTTCCTTGTCTTCTTTTCCATCACTGAAAAAGATGGTTTCACACGCAAAAGTGGAGAGGTGTGGTTCAGCTTAGGATTCCAGAGGAGGAGAATCAACATTTTGTTGCCTATCAGACTGGGATATCAAGATGATCATTTCCAACATGGCATAGTTTACCTCAGAATGTGAACTAGTGTCATGCAACTGACACAAAGATGTTAGGCGGTGGAATTCAACAAGCTAGACAAAATGACTAGGTCCCGCACCCCCTTGGGTAGTAGGCTGATTGGGGGGGAATACCCCCATTGTTTGACATGTTATTCTACTATTGGTGGGGCCGAGCATTGTTGTCTCTGTTGTTTTTATAGTGATTTTTGGGTTTGGATTTATTGGAACTCCGTTCTCCCAAAAAGATATTCCCCATTTGGGGAGGATTGGTCTCATGGAACATGGACGGTCCCATTTTTAGTTGTCCCATGTCAGTAGTTAGTGACAAAACTAGTCGCAAGAGGGATTCAAACTTGATGGACAAGTGGTTAGTAGTGTCACAATGCAGCGATTGGGGTTGTGGGGTATGTGCAAATGCACTTGTCGCTGGTGGGGGCAAGCCTCTAGATGCTTGTGTCTGGAAGAAAGGTACTCTAGATAGCGGGGGTATCATTACTTGTTGTTGTGCCAAAGGGGCATGTTTTGGGTTTGGAGGGTTCTGATGGGGAGTTGGATAAACATACTGGGGCATTGGATTTATCGTAGGCGCGCCCAGTGCTAAATTAGGATCATATCCTCCTAGGTAGGTTGTTCCTATGGGTAGCATGTTATAAGCTAAGCCTTGGCTGATACCACTGGGAGCTTTATTCAAGTTCAAGGATAGTTCGATGGCAAGATTGTAAACTTTAGCCAGGGTATCTCTATCATTGGCAGTAGTGGTTCTCCATAGAAGGGTAGAACAAATGGGTCCAAGGCATTAAGGTACATTTGGATAGCCACATCAGTAGATGGGATGAATTACACCACTTTAGGGCTCTCTAGAATCAATGGTTAAAGGTTGCCAGGGGTTCATTGGGCTCCTTTTGAATGGAGATAAACTGACTATGAGACCAGGAAAGGTCCACATGGACTCAAAATGTCGTAAGAAAGGTAGCCTCCATGTCTTGCATATAATTGATGGAGTTGGTAGGTAAGTTCAAATACTAGTTCAACTCACTCTCTCTGAGACACAGCGGGAACATTCTGCTGACCACATCCTCATGTTGGATGTGGTGTTAATTCATAGCATAATTATATTCCTATAAGTGCTCTTCAATAGTTTGAGGGCCTAGATATTCATATTTGGGATATATATTTTCTAGATGTGGAGGAAGATCGTTGACAATGTTAGGGAACTGTCCCATGGGAGACCCATTGTTATTGAAGTAGGCAGCCATTGGGATGTTAAGGTTGACTGTGAGATTGGTCACTGGGTTGGTTTTTTTAATCTGAATGGTCTAGGGGGCTACGAACCCTCTAGTCATGAGATGGCAAGGCTACTTCTTATGGTAAGTATTCTTTTCTTAGAAGGGAGGTCCAAGTTCTACAAACTCTCCTAGGTCAGGTGTTGAATGCATTATTCTTTCAAATCACAGAGGTGAAAATGACCCAAATCTATGGAAATTCTAACACCTAAAACTACTACTTGGGGAGCCTTCAGGAGGTGTGGTTTCAAATTCTTGAGGGGAGGATGAGCACATGGCCCTCCTTCTAACACTAATTTCTATTGACGAGACTTTATGACAGGCTCCTCCAAAAGGGGATAAGTTGTCACTAGGTACCAAAGTACTAGCCAACTCTGCCTGTAGAGGTTTTCCAGAGAATGAATTCTCCTAGCCTCTAAGCACCAGGTTATTGGGTCATGATAGTGTGGGATTAGCTTAGTTTGATAGATGGCTATTGTTTTCAGGGGATATTTTATTTTGACTCGTAGACCTCTGAAGCTTTGTGTATAATGGGCTCCGTACAACTGTAGTTAGTATTAGACAAAGAAATAGAAAAATATGAGACAGGGTTAGTACAGATTTCTAACTATATCCATGACATATGTTCTTATATCATCAACTAGGTCCCAGATAAAATAAAAAAGAGATAATATATATACATGCAATCCTTAATCATACATACATCAGTAGCAAAAAAAAGTATTTCATTGAGTCATTACAGAACTAGAATAAAGAACATAAGAAATCGTACAATAGCAGAAGTTTTTCACTAACTATGGGATCATAAACAACACAGAGCTTAGAACTGAATGGTGTTCCTCATTCTTTCATTAACTTCAAATCTATTTTCACTAGTAGTTACACTGATGGCTCCAAGGGAGCATTGATCTACTCTGAACTTTTGAGGAATCAAGATTTCTAAAAAAAATGAAAGCTTGCATTAATAGTGGAAAACTAAATCATCAATTTTTCAACCCTTCAAATGACGTTGGGGCATGTATTTATAGAAAAATCTAACTACCTAAAGAAATTATGCTAGCTATTTAAATTATACTACATTATTTACAGTCAGTACTACCTGCATTGTCAGAATTTCAAAATATAATACAATCATTTGAGAATAGAAGAGAAGAAAGAAAGGAAAGAGACTTGGGAGAACTGCCATCAAAAAGATTTTCATTGTACTGTAGAATTGATAGATCTTCCTTAGGTGACCTGGGCCATACGACCTCTTTAATGTTCTTTTGTACTTTGGCAACTTGGGAAAATGGAAGTATGCTAGGGAGTAAATGCCAAAATGGCACCTCGGGGCTTGGGAGATGTCTGTAGTGAACCAATGGGCTTATAGTGATTAGTCATTCTGAGAAGTACAACTATCATGTTAGTAGCATGCTATGGATAGTGATTATTTGGCTCAAGGTGTTGGTGCTATTTCATGTTTGATATATGCCTTGTAAAATTTTGAGGTTCCCTGTCATTCATGCTATCCAAGAGTTTAAAATCATAGTTAAAAATTGTTCTCATGCCTCTGCAAATCCTGTTCTAACCACTAACCTAGTTGAAAATGTTGAAAAACCCTTGTGTCATGTTTCCTAATGCAATTCTGGTCATAAAACCCTAAGCACTAAAATGTCTTCTAATTTCATGTTACCATTTTCACCTTGGTTGTCTCTAATGGGTTCATTTTGAGTGGTCATGTTCATTAAAGTTGTCGATCCTAACACCATCGTATTACATTATTATTTTAATCCAACATCTACTGTGGTTTTAGTTAAATTTGTTATATACCTAGAATTTCTATTTTGATCCTACAAATCACTTAATGTCTTAGTCCCCAAGATGCACAACATCTATCACTTAAGCGATTAAGTCTGATTGATGCGTGTCCTAGTGGGGCCTATGGTTGTAAAGGTTCTCAGCTAAAAAGTGGGCAAGTCATGAAATAATCTATGATAGACTTAAATGCTTAAAGAAAAAGTGCGTAGTATCTAATGGATAAGAGATTAGGTGGTGTCGACACATGTCAAAGGAAGTGACGTGGGTCCGGACGTAGACAACATAAAGGTGACTAAAGTTCAGAAGGATCTGATAGCCAGCTTAATGGATTAACTACAAAGTAATTGAAATCTAAGGAATAATCCATTAAGTGGTGTTGAGACGTATCCTAGTGGGGCCAGATAAGGTCATAAAGGTGAAGTTAAAGGAGAAACATTTGTAGAAAAAATTGATGGTCAGCTTAATCACTTGGAGGTAAAGTGCTTGAAATCTTATGGGTAAGCGATTAAGTCTGAGTGATGCATGGCATATCAAGTGGGTCTAGTACAGTGTGGAAGTCATGTTAATAAGGTTGCAAGTGTAAAAGAATCTGATGGTTTGCTTAAACTCTTAAAGGTAAAGTGCTCAAAATCTAAGGAGTAAGTGATTAAGTGGTGTTGACATGTGTCCAAGGTGAACAAGTGTTTCTGGGAAAATAAGATAGCCGTCAGATGAAGAAGGTAATGCTTAAGATCTATGGCTTAAATTCAAAGTTGTTAAAATAAGCTCTAGTGAGCCATTAAGCCATGAGTTTGAAGTAGGAAAATTGATTGTAGAACATGTGGGCACTCCAGTCTAATTGAATACAAATGACTAATTTGATTGAAGCTGTAAAACTGGTTAATTTGAATTGAAGTCACAATAATTCACCAAAGTCATTCGAGTAAAGAACAGAATTGTAGAGATACTCAGCTCCACATGATAATCTTGCAAAATGGGTAAGTTTCCTTAGATTCAACATTGTTCAGGTTCCTAGTAATATTTATAGTTCAAAAGGCTTTTAGTTTTATCGTTTCAAATTATGAACTTCATCTTAGCAAAAGCCTTAGGTTTAGAATGGCCCCTAGAATTGAAATTTCTAGAGAAGTAGATTATCAAAAGAGAAATGTCATGGAGGATCTATTGCAACAATTGAAAGGATCCACGGGTGATGCTACCCAAATCAAAATAATAGTTCCAACACATCCCCGTTTCAAAATAAGAGAAGGCTTGTATGATTCGGGTAGATGGGAAAAAGATTTTAAAACCAGTTTTGATGGTCTTACTCTATTTAGAACTGCATATAGCCAAAGAAATGCTCATATCCTAGATTGTAACATATGGGACTTAGATGTAGGAAAGTTGATATTTCCTGGGGTGTTTATGGATATAGATTTTTTCACTCTGATTGCCAACACTTATGACAAAGTATCTAGGGTTGTCAGGGATACCAAAGGAAATGTGTTGTTGACTGTTTCAGCTGATGAAATCAAAAGAATCTTCAAGTTGACTGATACCTCAATTCAAATGGATGATATTGAATTTAATTGTTTTAAGTAAGTGTACCAAACATAGAGGGAGTATTACAGAAATGAGGCTTTGAGAGGGTACTTTAACAAGATAGGAGACTTGATTGTAGTAGGTCCTAACACACCAAAGCCATTTAAGTTGGATTACTTCAATGGTAAGGCCAAGAAAATATATAGTTCCCTATGCCAAGTTCTAGGAATAGATGAAGAAGTGATAATGCCTATCCACATAATGCTCATGGTGGTTCAAATTCTACATCCCCACCTATCAGGAGTTTTTGATTTTGCATCTTACATTGCTCAACAAATGCATGAAGGTTTGGTAGGAATCCAGGATAGAAATATACTTAAACCAATGGGATGGTATTCCCTTATGATGCACATGTTCTTGTCTAATAATTCTGACTTCTTTGAGGAAGAAATGGAATTGACTAAGTTCTAGGGTAGTGAAGATTAGCATGTTTAGATGTGGAGTGTTGCTCTATCATGGGATAGAAAAGAAGCTAGTTATGTTTACTTTGATAGGGTTTTTAACACTAGGCTTAGGTCACTGTTGTGCAATCAAAATGCCAAGATCCACACTGATATGATGAGGCTTTTGAGACCTATGGAGTTTGCCCCAGAATTGAAGATGGCCCATAATTGGGGAGATTTGATTTTGTGCCATTTTTCTATAGTAATAAGAGTTTATGGATTCAGGGGAACCCCTAATGTGCTTCCCTATAGAGTCCCTCTAAAGATTGGGATAGCAGAGATTATAAGAAAATTTAGTGGACTACATGAGGAAGCCCTAGCAGGAAAAATGAAGGGAAGCATTTTCCCTACCCTCACTAGAGCCCATCATTTCATCATAACAAAGGATGGGTGGACACAATTTGATAAGTATTTTGAGCCATATCACTTAGCAATGTCCGTATCCAGTTGTGCAGATAATGAAGATTTTATAATGGGTATGTTCAGAAAAAGAGCTAAATGATTGACATTAGAGAATCAGTTTAATTACCTAGAGGATATCATCAGAAATGTTTTTTATATAGGTGACTAGGAGATCAATAAGGAAAAGTGGCTGGTGTACAAGAAGTCGTTGGAATTTGTACATAATTTTGACAAATCTTATGATCCTCTCAAGGAGTTTTTCCCTTGGGCCAGGAAAATTGAGTCTTTGATGCCTTTATTTGAGGGAATCATGCAAACCCTAAATGAGAACAAACAGAGGTTAATGGAAGCTGAGCCAGACAAGGCTCATGCTATTTTGAGTAAAATTTAGCAAGGAAGAGTAGTCCCACCAGGCGATTATGTAGTATACAAGAGGAGACGGTATACTACTATCATGCCCAAAGTTGATAAACCTTCTCAGCATAAAGGAAAGAGGCTAGCAAGTACTAGTTCCCAATAAGTTCACTCTCCCAAGAGACAAAAGGTTGAAGGAAAAGAGAAAGAGAGTGAGTTGTACTCTCCTTCTCAATCCCCTACGCATTTTGATGACCAAGCCATTGCTGAGCAATTGGTTCAATTGAGAAAAATTGGTGAAGTTTTTGTTACTACCCAAGACTTACAAGAAGGGATTATAGAGACACCTAGGCATACAATTGCTGACCTCACAGTGGAAGAATTCAAAGGTAAATAATTATACCCTGTAACTAAGCAAGCCAGTGAGGAGTTCTTGTCAGATGAAAAATTTGTCAAGACTAGGGCATTCGTTCACTTTTTGTGGAGAATTCACATTGATGAATTAAATAATAAATGTCAAAAGCTACAGGAAGCTCAGCCTCATTTTACTAAAGATGATACAGAAAAGGAGGTTAAGCAAGAGATGGTGTCTAGATTTGATAAGATCACCCCTGAAGAGGGTAGAGAATTAGTCAAGAAATAGGGAGTCCTAATCCTACCTCAATGTGATTTAGCTGACGCAGTTGTTTTTTATGCTATCAGAAAAGAGGAAAAACCACTGAACACTACTGTGACATCAATTGGTGCCTAGTTTAGTGAAGATCATGCAGCCTTGGCAATCTAGTCATTGAGGAAGAAAGATAAAAGAAGGTTGAAGGAAGATGATAAAATTGAGGATACAGGAAGCCTCATTTTCAAAATAGTTTCTAATACTTCAAGAACTGAGGTAGCAAACCTTGTTTTACAAATAGCTAACCTGAGCCTGAGGGTGGCTAAGAAGGAGAAAGAGGCTTATAATAGCCTGAATCAAAAGTATGAATTTGTACTGAAAGCTTATAATGATGAAATGGTTGACTCCCTACAAAAGGATAACAAGATAACAATTTTGGAAGGGAAGCATATAGTTTAACTAATGCCCCAAGTTATGATTACTCAGGGACCTCACCAACCTTCCTCATCTAGTCCATTTGTGACTTATCCCGCATCCCCTGTACCTTTAATTCCTACTACCCAAGAGGAAATTGATGCTAACAGAGTAGAGCTAGAAGCTGAAAAGAATAGGATGATTAGTGAAAGATCAAGGTTGGAGGAAGAAGGAAAGAGGTTTATTGAGGATTCCCCTACATACAAAGAAGCTAGGGAATTGGTAAAGTAGAGGCATTCTGACAAAATATACTCTAACCTCAAGAGGTGTACCGGTGAAGCTAATATTGCAAACCTCTATTTGATGGGGAAGAAGATTATTAGTATAATCAACAAATATGATGAAGACAAAGAGAATTGGGACTTGATAACTGATAATTGGAATGGGAAGAAAGCACATGTAAAATCTTTCTATTCTACCTCAAAGGAGAAAAATAATATTGATATCATTTTAACAAGGACCTACAAATTCCTTAAATTAATGGCTAACTTAGATATCAAGAAGAATATGGTCATAAAAAGGATAGAGACCTTAAGAGGTGAGTTCTCTAGAGATAGATATGACATTTTCCCAATATGTTCAAAAAGGATGGAAGCATAAAAAATGAATCCCTATGGCTAAGACAATTGAATGAAGCACTAACTAACAGGACAAACAATATTATTACATTGGAAAATATAGGTTGGTTTGTGTTAACTATTGACATCCTCAATACATCTAGAGCATTTTTTGAATCTAGGGAATCATAGATTGAAAAGGCCAGTGCTGATTGGGATGAGTTCAACAGCTAGAAAAATGAGGTTCTCAACTTCAATTGGCTGGATGATGAGGTGTTTACAACCTGGGTTAGCAGGTATTGTATTGTCACTCCAATAACACAAAGTAGTAGTATAGGAGTGACAACGAGCACTAGTTATGGCTAACTATCTTAACAAAAGAAAGTGCAAGTTTTGCATCAACAAAGAGGATGAATCCCAGATGATAAGGATGTATCAAACTCAGGGCAGCTGCAAGCATCCAGGCGGTCATAAGACAAAGGGTTACATAGCTTATAAAAAAGAATTGTTATTCTCTCTGCTTGATTTTTTTCTCATCTGTGAAGTGTGCTTTTGTCCTATAGCCTAGTCATCCAAAGCTTGTTGCATCCTTATTTTCCAAAAAGATTCCAAGATGACTAGGGCTATCTATAAATAGCAAGTTGTGATATTTTGAAATGATGGTAAAAATAAGACTACAAGGCAGACTTCTAAATGGTGTATGGGCTATGGTTTTGAATCTATTTGAATGTACTCATATCAGGCTTATATTAATAAAATACAATGGAATCTCCATTTTGACACCAATGATGTCTTTTTGCATTTACTATTAGTTCTTATATATTTAATTTGTGAGGCATTTTGAATATATTGGTTATAAGGTAGCCATGTCATTATGTGTGAGTTGCTTTCAAGGACAGTTTAAATCTTGCAGATAATTGTAGATGGTTAGGGTTTATGTAGGAATTTGATATAGGGGTGTGAGGATGAGAGGATATTTTGTAAGGCATTCCATCTAAGGTTTATTTGTATTTTAATTAATTATCCCTGGTCTATGTATGTTTTATTCTGACTCTATGACCCATGATTAGGCACTAGCCAAAATACTGACAAGTGGTTGTTATCATCAATCCAATATTAATCAATCTTTATATTTATGTTATCTTAAATACATGTCTAGCTAATTGTATTTAGTACAATTCACTTTAGTGATTCCTTGAAGAGGGAATCAATAGGTTAGCCTTCCTAAGCCCGGTGGCTTAAAAAGAAGAAGGATCATGAATCCTTAATCCATTGTTAAAATTAATGAAAGATAGTACTCCATTGAAGGTGCACCCGCCTGGGTTTGTGGAGCCCAAAGTGTAGAAGGATGTTCATCCTTGTTAATTAGCCTTTTCCCTGTGAGAATCTAAATTGGGAATTAAAGAGTCAAGCATTCATTGCTACATACTAATTCCACAAGAAAAAGAGCTAACGAATTGGCGACTCTACTAGGGACTTTGGTGAATTTCTAAGAGTCATGTTCAGTAAAGAATTTGTCCTTGCAATATTGAGAATTAGTTTGTTTCTCCTTGTAATCATTAAAGCATGTTTGTTTTTCCTATCTGTCGTGGCACACTGTTTGAAGGTTTTGATCTTTAAAATGATAGAGATCTTGTCTTAGATGGAATAACTGATAATTACAAAACCTCTAATCTAGTCCCTTGTTTTTTTTCAAGAGAAAATCCACTCGGTTGAAAATATTTGCAGTGATACGGGCAGTAAAGAACCATTTTCTTGATGTTACCAGGTGAGGAATTATCAAGAAATTTTGTTTTCAAATCTCATTTAGATTTATTGCTATAAAAGGAAACCTGAGTTACGACAAGGCACTTGAATCTTTATATATATATTTGTCCTCTAGAAAGAGGTGGTGACTCTAACCTCGGTATACTCCAGTGTTGCACATTAAACATTTTGAAAAATATTTGTCTATTCTAAAAGATGAGTCAAAAAAGGAATACTAGATCATACTTCAGACAAAATATTGAAATGGATATTGTAGAGGAGCTCCATATGCATTAGAAGAAACAATGGTCTGAAAGAGGGACATGAAAGCATGATTCCCACCATACCTCTAAAGGGAGGATAGAAACTCCCATTCTAGAGAGGAAGTCATATTCATCCAAAGATGCAGGACCCATGGGACCAACTAACACTTATAGAGTTGATGATAATTTTGATCCCTTTAGGGATGGAGAAAATACTGATATAGGTTTCTTCCCTACAGATGAAAATCTTGGTACACAAGAAGAGAGTTGTGCTGCTGAAACAACTTCATATGTTTCTGATAAGTTGCAAGATGAGATTGTGGCTTTAAAGAGAAAAAAGAAAGAACATGAAAAGGAAATGGCTGAAGCAGAGGAGAAACATGGGTAGAAGATATATGAATTATTATTGGAAAGAGAAGAACTCTTAGCTGAAACTGAAAGGATTGACCTTAAGGCTAAAATCCTGAATCAAGAAGTCAAAGGTTTAGATCTAAAAATATTTGGAAACTTTAATGATTTAAGGAATAAAGCCCCAAATAAGATCTCAAATCCTCACAAGGATGAGTTTGAGAAGGAAGGACATGTCATTAGGCAACTGTTCCCATATGAAATTGAACAATATGCAAAACTTAAAATGACTACTAAGGATGCCCCTGACAAAGTTAAGCAAAAAGTTGTTGGCATTAGCATAAATGAGCCTAAGAAGAAAGTCTCCATCCCAATAGGAATATCCCAAGTTGATATTGAGCTGGAACAAGCTAGGAAAGCCAAAGAGGATTTATCCAAGAAATAAGAAAATTTGGAACTGGAAGCTGCTACAGTTGACATGAGAATGATGATAGCTTTACTTCATGCTACTACTAATACCACTGCAAGTAGTTCTATGCCTTGAATCAAAGGGTACAGTAACCAAATCCATCTACTGATTCTAATGAGAACAATCAAGGTACTGGTCCTAAAGTTCAAAGTTGTGGAAAGAATCCAAATACTCAAAATCTTGGCCCTAGTGTAACTGCTCAACCTATGGATCTCGGTCTGAATATACAAACCTCTAATCAAAAGAAAGTTTGTCGCCCACCCATTCAGCATCAAGAAGGAACTACTGGATAAAGTGATAATAACAGACTTGGAAATTTCTAGAGAAGACCTGTTCACATGAACCGATATAGAGCCCTATTTTTTGAAGGCATTCCTGGTCACCCGAATGTAATCCCCAATGAGGTAAGAGATAAAATTCCTAAGTTCACTGGAAATAATGTTGTTTCTTGTGAAGAGCATCTAAAATCTTTTAGTGACAAGATAACTAACTTTGAGATTGAAAATGAAGATGTTATTATTGTAGAAACCCCAAAATTGGCACCTTAAAATTCTAATCAATTTTGGTGCATTTTCTCATCATCGAAGTCCTATTGTACTAGGCAAATTCTCCTTCCTAATTGGCTTTAATTTACTTGGTCTAAAATGTAGAAAACCTAAATTTGCATAAATCTCACACTATATTTAATTCCTGAATTATTAAGGTTTATTAGCTAAAAATCCCTATGATTAATTAATTTAATTCTAAAGTCCTAAGTGCTTTTAAATTAAATTAATTCCACCCCCTTTAGCTAAATACACATCAAAAGGAATTAACAGAATTATTTTCTTATTTGAGTGAATTATCCTAAAAAATAATCCCATAATTCCATATGAAAAGCCACTCATGTGGCAATAATTCATTCTTTTAATTGAATAATTCCTTCAAAATTGTCTCACCTTCCTCCATGGAGATGAAGAGTCAGCCGTTTCTTTTCAAGAAACTCTTCATCCTCTTCTCAGGTTGTTCTATATTATGGACCTCATTTTCTTCATTTGGAGGGAATCAATTTGAGAGCATCTAAACTATAGTTAATTTTTGTCTTGATTTTCTCACTTTTCAAGCTTTATTGCATAATTAGCTTAGTTGCATCTAGATTAATGGCATCTTGCATTTTAGTGTAGTTTGCTTTCATATCTAAATAGCTTAGTTCTATCATCTTTTCAAGCTTTCTAGATTAAAATATGCATTCCAATTCTTTAATTGTAATGGAATTTCTCATATAGAGTAGTTTCAATTTTAGTTTTTATCATGCTTTAAAATCCTCCATTTTAGCAATGGTCATGGTTGTTGGCTCTCGTTCTGAGAGTAAATTTGACACCCCAACTAAATAGGAGGCAACAGGTTGATTCAATAAAATTTGTGAAATGGACAATTCATGTTCATCTTTGCAAATTCGATGATTGAATAATGACCATGTTGTGTTTGTGCCTAATTTAGAGTTCACTTTCAGACATGTAACATTTTGGTGCCCACCGTGGGGCAAAAAAAATGATTTCTGACCTCACTCTCAAAATTTTTTGAAAAAAATTTGAACTCTACCATACGTTCGTGCATCACTGGTACAGAATCTCGCACAAAATTTCAGATTGAGTTGCATGAAATTTCGCTCCCAGTAGCATTCTCTCGTGCGAGGAAACACTCTCTTGTGCAGGTACTTGCACTTTCTCATGCACAACAATATACTTTCTCGCGTGAAGTTTTACAGACAGTCATTAAATTTTTAGATTCTACAATTTACTGTTATCATTTTTAGACATTTACTTTCTACTATTGATTTCATTATTTCTGATTTCTGCTATAGTATAACAGTGGTCTACGGGTCACTTGTCAAAGATCATGAAAACTTGCTAACAGTTTGCTTGCAAGATGGTTGTCAAAGACATATTAAAAATGTTGTGCTTGTTTACTATTTTTCATTCACATAGTTTAAATAGGGCTTTGTTAAAATTTCTTAAGTGTCCTGATAGAAAAGTAGGGGAATAGGCTCTTCATTACATGGAAGTGATGCCCATGGATGAAACCGAGACCCAGATGTTGCTAGAATGGCAGATACCTAGGGAAGTAGAGCAAGGTAGTGGATATTTAACACATCTATTTGTTAGGGGATTATGGTCTTCTCACTTTGAGAGAATCAGAAACCCAAAGGTTTGTCAATTTGGTGGAGTGAAGCTAGCTTGGTGATGAATGTCTTGCATGTTTGGGTAAGGTGAAGAGGTAGAGAAGTATGCTCTTCTCTCTTTGAGAGAATCAGAAAATTGGACCCTTGAATCCAAGCCAAGTTTGTGTCACCTTTAGAGGGCCTACCAGAATTTGAACCTCCAGGAATGACCCAAGTGACTACACACCTATCACTGATCATTCCACCTCACTATAATAAAGTCTTCTTTGTTGAGTCCAAAGACTCCAAATCCATGATAACTTCTTTCTCATGATTCTGACTATCATCTTGAGAAAGCCTTGTTTGTTGTATTGAGCGGTGCCACTCCCAGCCTTTCTTGCAAGGGTGTATGACTTTCAAGTGTTGGTATGGCTACGAGGCCCCAGATCTGTATCAGAGGCACCAAAGGTTATTATGAATGGAAGCCCACTAAAAGCTCTCTTATTTAGATGCCTACTCAGATAACCTTCGAAAGAAGACATAATCTATGTGCAGGGAGGGGGAAGAATATCTCCCCTAGATTCTCGACATAGATATGCACTTGGATGCTTGAAGTGGTATATGATACTGGCCCCTGCTTTAAGGGTAACCTTTGAATGTATATACTTAGTCCTTATAAACACCAAAACCATGAGTGCCCTCTCAGGGGTGACACTACTATGTGAGTTGCATGCATACACATAATACAGTGGGGCACAAATTTTGTCTTCTCCACCATTTTTTTGTAGGGATAACTAAGTGTTTGTTTTGAGTCTTAAACTATCCAATCATGATCAAACAAAGACTCCCATGATTTTTCCAAGTTGCTTTGTCCTTGGTAGAACTATTTATGACTATTGCTTGCATCACTATTGCTTGATTGAAACTTTGTGCTTGTTAACGAGTTCTTGTCACCTTCAAACTGAGATTACTGATCTGTACTATCATAAAACTACCCTGAATCTAGAAATTTTGTCAGAGAAAATTCCTGACCGTGTCTGAAAATCTAGTTTTTGTCTCAAAAATTGAGTCTATTTATTGAAACTTGGAGTATTCTTGCGCGAGATTTCAGAAACTAAGCACTTACTCATGCGAGCTTCAATTTTATTACACGCAGTTACGCATTTCCTCGTGCAAAAGAGAAATTTATCATGCAAATCTGTACCCTGGTGTCCTAAAATAGTAATATTTTTTCTACTGACTAATGATTTTTTTGTCTGATCTGACTTTTGCTTGAGGCCTGATTACCTATTTCCTTGTTGTCTGCAGTCTAAAATTGGTTGTTTCAAGTTGCAAACTAACCAGTTCTTACTCAAACTCATCTTGTCTCTTTATCTCTGTCCTATATTTTCTATGTTTTTGTACCTTGCAACGCGATAGTCACATCTCAGCTATTCTAGCCATACTCTTAATGATTTGTGCCAGATGCATCTCACATCTTGGTTGTTCTAGCCTATTACCTCCTTTTCGCTATTTCTAGAGACATAGTTCTGAGTCAGGACCTAAGTTTTCTCTTGTTTCATCTTTGTCTATGCTTGTTATGACTAGAAGAAGTAATATATTCCCCATTCTTGGTTCTGGAACAAGTAAGGGTAAACCTCATAATCAAGGAAAAGATCATTCCAAACCTATCACTCAACCTAATATTCAAGAGGGATCCTCAATTTCCTCTTCTACACTTATTACAGATCCTAGTCCAAATAAGAAACCAATGTTTTAGCTATGCTCTAATCCTTTGTTTCAAGATCAATGGAATTCATTTCTTTTAGATCAATAAAGCTTTAGAAAGTCACCTATTTGGGTTGACCCTATTGACGATCCTCGTTTCCTTAGTGATCCTTTTGAACATATCAATCCTTTCGATCCTATCAATCCCTTTGATCATCCAAGAGTTACATTGACCACAAATTCTCATCTCAATACTCACACTCATACTGAAGCTGTGCACACAGCACAATCTCACATCAATGACATGGCAACTCCTTTTGATTGCTTACAAGGTCAATATAGCAGGGTCAATGACCAATCTCAAAATGACTAGGGTCAACAAGAGGAGCAACATCACCATCACCCTCCACCATATGACCAGAGTCAAGATTAGGGTCAAAGCATTTATGAAATCCTTGGTAATGATGATGAGCCAATAACTCAAAATGACATAGATGCTACAAAATCTAATAAGGATCTCATCAAGATGATGGAAATTCTCCTTCCACAAGATAAAGAGAAATATTTTCTATATTTGGAAAAACAAGGAGTTAAACTACCCCGAAACTTCCAAGTGGAAACACTTGTGGCTAAAGAAGAAGAGAGTGAGACTACCAAATTGCATAAGATTATTCAAGATATTCAAAATCAAATTAGCCAACTTATGAAGGATAAGGAAAAACCCAAACAATAGTTCATGATGGAGAGCATCTTTCCTTTTTCTTTTGATAGGATTCTTCATATGCCACCTTTTCCCAAAGGTGTAGAGCTCTCTAAATATGATAAATACTTGGGTACCGCCGATCCTTAGGACCATTTGAGAGAATTTGGGGCCCTATCTATGGATTTTATTCATGATCAAACCTATTTGATGCATCTCTTTCCCCGAAGTTTGGGTGGACTTGCCATGGAGTGGTGTTCTCGACTACCCACCGGCATTAAGACATTTGATGAGATTGCAAATCTCTTTATACAACATTATTCCCACAACATACAACATCCCATCAACATTAGGGACCTTTTCAATCTCAATCAAAGACAAGGGGAGCCATTCTTGAGATTTCTCCAGAGATGGAGACAACTTTGCAGTAAGTATCCTCACAAAATACCTGAATTTGAGAAACTCGATATCTTCTTGGACAATCTCACACTTGATTTTGGGTATCAAGTACAACTTAAAGGTCCCCTTAATTTTTATAGCATGATAAAGCAAGCTGTGAGGATAGAGGCATTTATGGTTAATAAAGAGGAGTTGACTTTATACAAAGACAACAAACAAGGTTCCTCCTCTTCCAACAAAGATAAAGGGAAGTTTGTCAACAAGAATAGGGACATTATGAATGATGGAGTGGTTGATAATGTGACCCCAGCTCCTTCAAAACCAGCCTTCAATCTCACTTCTAGTATACAAGTAACCAAAACTGCTGAGAAGGCTACAACAAATACTTAACCACCTTCTAGATTTTCTAGCAACAAACCTTGGGCCCCTTGACCCAAGTATGAATTTACTTCCCTGGGAGAACTGATTGATGTAGTTTTTAAGACTTTGGTGCAAAATCAAATTCTCACTCCTTTGGACAAGCATACATATGATTTGTAAACACAACCCCATTGGTGGAACAAAAATGCATACTGTGACTATCACCAAAATAAGGGTCATAAGACTGCTACTTGTCTCTAATTGCATCATAAGGTTCAAGATTTGATTGATAATGATGTTATTGTTGTGGAGAATCATAATAAGAATTCGGATCACAAGGAATTTAAAGATCCCTTTCCTCATCATGAGAAAGGTGATTCGTCCAACGCTAAGAACAACAATGCCAAGGTTAACTATGCGCATACCACTTATGACAATGTCATCAACATGATCGAACCTATTGGAATTGAGTATTTTAATGTGGTTACTATCAAGGGGAGTAGGGATTATCTTAAGCCTAAGACCCCATTTGTCTTGAGATGCCCTAGGTCTTGCTTATTTGAATCTAAACTATCTCGGGATTGCGCAAACATCACTACCAGGTCCCATGCTAAAATCACTATCAAGGGTTTTGACCCTCCTACTGCTACATCCGCACCAAAACAACCCATAGATAAAAAAAATTTTGGACCTAAAAACAAGACCAAAAAAGTGGTCCCTACGCCTCTACTACTGGTTATAGCATTCTTGACCAGCTGCAAAGAACCAATGCTCAAATAACTATATTTGAGTTGTTGAAGATCTTGCCTGCTCATAGGCAGATTCTGGATAAAGCTCTTAGAGAAGCTAATGTCCCCAAAGACATCAATCTGGATAAGTTTCAATCCATGGTGGGTCACTTGACTTCACCGCACTATTTTTCCTTCTCAGAAGAAGATGATGATTCAATCAGCCACCCGCATAATGTGCCTTTGCATATAGAGGTCATTATTGGCAAATAGCTTGTCCACTACATCCTTATTAATAATGGTGTTGGCCTTAATATCTACTCTACTCACTTTCTTGCTCAGCTATGCTATGGTGAAGCTCGCATAGATTCCTGCAAGAAGATCACTATCAAAGCCTATGATGAAGAAGAAAGAAAGTCCAAAGTTTTAATTGTGCTACCTATTCGGGTTGGACCTATTGAAAGAGATATCACATGTCAAGTACTGGATATTCCTCTTGATTACAACATACTATTGGGAAGACCGTGGATCCACCAAGTGCAAGAGGTTCCCTCTATGTACCATTAGTGTGTCAACTTTCCTTTCCATGGCATAGAAGTGATAGTTCCTCCTAGTATGGGCTCTTCTTGTAATGTGCTCACACAATCAACTGATAGTCTTGTTCCTACTAACAGAGAGTAGATAGAATTCTGTGATGCCAAGCTTAGAGATATGGAACAAACTTTGAAGATAAAAGACATGAGCATGGGGGGATATCAAATAGAACTCATGCTATCATTAGTGGCTCTACCTCTGTCTCCTCGTTCTTACGGGAGACCCTGTGAGAAAAATAGATCTTCTACTCCTCCTGAGATAGTTTATGATGGTGCCTTTGTATGGGCTTCAACACCATTAGAAGATGAAGATGAGGAAAGAGCTATTAAGGCTTGGCTTTGCAAAGGAAAGAACATATCTGAATAGACTTCCCTAGCTCATGAAGTAAATCCCAATAGTGAAGGTCTTAAAATTATGAAATGTTTTGGATACAAAGGGAGTGGTCCAATAGGAGTGAATGGTAATGGGTTAGTAGAACCTATTGAAGCTATAGGTCAAAATATAAAAGACACAACTGGTTTAGGCTTCAAGAAGATCCTATTCCATCTAGGGAATAACAAATTTGTGCCAAAACTAGATCCTCCACCAGAACCTGAAGGAACAACTACAGTTGATACCACAAAGGATAACTTCGATGAAGATTTATTTCCCTATCCCATTCCTCTAGACCTAGTAGCATTCTTTGCTAAGCCAGATAATTTTGTACCTCATGCCAGTCCAATCAAGACTGATAGTGATTTTGAGAAAACCACTCCATTTGATGCATTGACCTACAAACAATGAAAAGTGATACAAGACCCTAATTTTCAAGTTGAATGGAACCCACCACTATAATTTCAAGAGAAGTTAGCACAAGAATAGGCTAGTGTTGCAAAAACTCCCAATTCTTCATGGTGCAAACATCCTAGTTAGAGTTTTGACATAGATTCTCATGAATATGAGTTTGACAGTTTGTCAGAAGGATCCTATGAAAAGCTTCTCAATGTAGGTGAAGGGTCTATTGAAAGGTCTAATGAGTCTGAGTCCATAAATGTTAACATATATTCTACTTCGGTGGCTAGGAGTCAAAAGGATTCAAACACACCTTTGGATGAGATCACTCTAGGTCTCATCTTACTAGTCAATACTTTCGATGACTATACCATGAATTCACTTGAACCCATCACTTATCTCTCACTCCAACATCTTGTGCTAATAGAATAGAATTCCCCTTCGTCATCCAATGAAGTCCTCACATTCCAGAATGACTATGCTCTAGCCTGCTACCTTCACGCTGTTGAACCTGTAACATCCTCCACTAGTGAAGAAAGTGTTAACATGACCAAGGCTAATATCAAGTATCTTATTCATAATATAAAAAGAAGAAAAAATAGGCGTTGTGATGGTGAAAACCATATTGTGGCAGTGTCAGAGCCAAAAAAAGTAAAAAGAAAAGATGTATTTAAAGGTGAAAACCTCTCTAAGGTGCTTGAGAATGAGATACTTGATGTGCTTCTGAGTCATTTCCAAGAATGATCATCGGTGCTAATTGAGCCAACTCAGCTAGTAAATCTAGGTACAAAAGAACATCCACACATTATTCATGTGGCTAAGTCATTATCTACAGAAGAACTCAAGGAATTCACAAATTTCTTCAAGGAGATAAAGATAAATTTTGCATGGACATACTTTGACATGCCTGGTGTAGATCCTGATCTTATCATGCATCACTTATCAATAGCTCCAGGTGTAAAACATGTCAAGCAAAAACTTAGAAATATGCATCCATATGTGGCTTTACTTGTCAAGGCAGAGTTGGAGAAACTTCTAAAAGTTGGGTTCATCAGAGCCATTGATTATGCAGAACGGATCTCCAACATAGTTCCAGTGTCGAAGCATGACAAATCTATCAGATTCTGCACATACCAATGATTGTGGATATGATAGCTGGGTATGAAATGTATTACCTAATGGATAGTTTCTCTGGTTATAATGAAATCAAAATTGTGCCAGAGGATCAAGAAAAGACTACTTTTACTTGTGTGTGGGGTACTTTCTGCTGGAATGTTATGCCTTTTGGTCTAAAAAATACTAGAGCTATGTATCAGAGAGTAGTCACTACCATATTTCATGATATGATGCACAAGACAATGGAGGATTATGTTGATGACACCCTTGCTAAAAGCATGGAAAGGAAGCCACATCTCACTAATCTACACCCTATATTGGATCGTATGGAAAAATTCAAACTACATCATAATCCTAAGAAATGTGCATTTGGAGTAACTTCAAGAAAATTACTTGGTTATATCATCTCTGTGAAAGGAATCAAGGTGGATACTACAAAGGTGCAAGCTATCATGGAAATTCCTCCACCTCGTAATATAAAAAAAATTAGAGGTCTTCAAGGTCAGCTTCAATCTATCTAGCGCTTCATCTCATAGCTAGCTAACAAGTCACAACCATTTACTAAAACTCTATATAAAGGTGTGACCTATGAATGTAACAAAGAATGTGAACAAGGATTTCAACAAATCAAGCAATATCTAGCCAATCCACCTATATTAATGCCTCCTAATCATGGGAAGCCATTAATCTTATACATGTCAGCTACAGAAACATCTCTAGGCACTCTTCTAGCTCAAGAAGATCAAAACAATAAAGAAAGAGTGATCTATTACATTAGCAAAACATTGGTGTCCTATGAAATGAATTATTCTGTCATTGAGAAAGCTTTCTTGGCGGTGGTGTTCATTTCCTAGAAACTATGAGATTATATGCTTGCTCACATGACAAGGCTAATTGCAAAAATTGATCCATTAAAGTACTTACTCAGTAAAGCTACCCTCATAGGTAGAATAGCTAAATGGGTCATGCTCCTTAGTGAATTTGATATCAAATATGTTGAGAGAACAGATATCAAAGGGAAAGCAATTGCAGATCACTTGGCTGAGGCACCTATGAAAGATCATCAACCATTAAGGATTGAGTTCCCAGATGAGTCCATCATGCTTCTCATACATCAGTCATGGACCATGTTCTTTGATGGATCATTCACCTAGCAGGGATCAGACACCAGAATCTTGTTCATCACACCTCAACGATATTCATTACCAAAGGCTTACAAAATGATGTTTCCTTGCACCAATAACACTACTGAGTATGAAGCTTTGATTAATGGATTAAATATTTCTATTGAATGGTGTGTCGATGAGCTAAAAGTCTTTGGAGATTCATAGTTGGTTATTAATCAGGTGAATGACATCTATCAAACAAAAGATGAAAAATTGGTGCCTTACAAGAAGATGGTTGACAATCTTAAGAAATACTTTGCACATGTTACTTTCCATCAAATTCCAAGGGAAGATAATAAAGAAGCTGGTGTCATGGCTACTCTGGCTTCCATGTTACAAATACCAGAAAATGACATCAGACATGAACTCCTAGTGGAGATGTTATGCTACCCTTCCTATGATTCCCTTGACTCTTGGATGATCTGTTCAATCATTAGACATGACTCATCCCTCTACCACCATATCTACTCCTACCTTCATGACCAAATCATTCTTGACACATATACCCGAAATGAGAAATGTCACTTAATCTTCAGTGCTTCACGGTTTGTCATCGTAGCTAACGACTTATATAGACGAGGTCTAGACGGTACCCTCCTTAGGTGTTTAGAACATAATGAGTCCAAGCGTGTGTTAGATGAGGTGCATGAAGGTGTCTGTGGGTCTCACTCAAACAGTCTAACACTAGCTCACAAACTTATTAGAGCTGGTTACTATTGGCTAGATATGGAGAAAGAAGCTACACAATTTGCTAAATCTTGCAAACAATGCCAAATTCATGGAAATCTGATCCACTCTCCTGCCAAGGAGCTCATTCCTTTTTTTAGCTTTTGGCCATTTCAGCAGTGGGCCTTTGACTTAGTGGGTTAGATATATTCATCCTCTTCAAGGGGACATAAATAAATCATTACTGCTATAGACTACTTTACCAAGTGGGTTGAGGTAGTACCTCTCAGTGTAGCTGATGGCAAGTCTGTAGCCATGTTTATACTATACTACATCATCTTTAGATATGGTGTACCCTCATCAATAATCACTAACAATAGGGGACAATTCAAGAATAAAGATCTGAAAAATTTATGCACTAATTTCAAGATTATTCAGCATTGGTCTTCTATCTATTACTCCCAGGGTAATGGACAAGCGGAAGCTTCAAATAAGACAATTCTAAAGATCTTACACCACATAGTACACAAATCTAGATGAGACTGGCATCTCCAGATTAATCTAGCTCTATGGGCTTACCACACCAGTATATAAACACCAATAGAGGCCACACCCTTTACTCTAGTTTATCGTGTAGATGTAGTGCTTCCTATTGAGGTTGAGATTCCTACCTTGTGAGTCTCTCTGAAGGGCCTCATTACTGATGATGATATCATAATATCTCGGGTACAAGAGCTTGAACTACTAGATGAATGTCAAAAGGTGGCATTCAATCATCTCCAAGCATATCAAAAGAGAATATCTAAAAGCTATAACAAGAAGGTCAGACCAAGAGACTTTCAAATGGGTGATCTCATCCTGAGAGAGAACCCCAAGAATCAACAGCAGTGGGTCCAGAAAGGAAAATTTGACCCAAACTGGCTTGGTTTGTATATTATCACTGTAGTATTTGTGTATGGCACTTATTAGCTCTCCACCATAGAGGGAGAATATCTCAAAGAGCCTATCAATGCTCTTCATCTGAAGAAGTTCTACAGTTGAGATGTCTTCTAAATACTCATGTGCATACTTTATTCTGAGAAAATCCTAAAAATTGCAAAATGTCCTGAAAAAATGATCATCTTAGTGAAAACTTGGCAAAAATGCACTTTGATGTATCTATTATCCTGGTGAAAACCTGGTAAACAGGTGCCTTGATAATACCAAAAAAATCAAAAAAATGAAAAAAAAAATTGAAAAATCAAAATTAAAAAAAAAAATGAAAAATACAAAAAAAATGAGAAAAGAGAAAAATGTGCCATTGATGAAAACCTGGTAAATAGGCATCATGGTAGCAAAAATAGAATTTCTTCCAAGATGGTGAAAACCTGGTAAACATGCACCTCTTGTTTTTCAATGCTCTATCTATCGTGGCATCCCTTGGCTTTCTTTCTATTTTCTCCTGCTTTCCTGCTTTAGCCTACTTTCCTGCTTTAGCATGCTTTCCCGCTTTAGTTTGCTTTCCTACTTTAGTTTTCTTCGAGATTTTTCTCAAACTCACATGGATTGAAACTGGTCACACTTGGTGCCATCTTCCTGGTCTAGGGGGAATGGTCCTATCTTTTGGAGTCTATATCCTCTTTGCATCAGTCACCAGTGGTTCTCACTGAGTCTTCCTGTTGATGCCTAGATCCCACGCTGATCTTTATACTTGAGAATCTTTCTTGCATCAGTCACCAATGGTTCTCACTGAGTCTTCTTGCTGATGCCTAGATCTCACATCAATCTTTATGCTTGAGAATCTCTCTCGCATCAGTCACCAGTGGCTCTCACTGTGTCTTCCTACTGTCACTGTATTACTGAGATTTCTCACATCAACTTGCTAATCAGTGTATTTGGCATCAATCCATTCATCACTTGGGGGCATGGTTCCCCACTTTGATCATGTCTTTAGTTTACACTCAATTCAGTAATCTTGTCAGTTCTAAAGGACAAATATCTACTGGCATAGACTAGTGTTTCTCAACACCCCAATCAAACAGTTTTTTTCAACACTCTCTTTGAACACATCTATATTTTTAACACACATTGGATACATTGCCAACATAAACATCTCTTGATAGTATTCAAACACAATGCACTCACAAGAACAATGGTATTTTTCAACACCCCAAACATAGGCACATTCATAAACTTTGAAATGTGCTGAGCTATGATTGAATCTTTCTCTGAATGTTGTCTATCCTCATGAATTTCATTGATATTTTCATTGTCTACTGCTCGTGCGTGTGGTTTCAATGAACTGACAGCGTTAAATAAATAGGGTGTATGTGATAAGAGCTTTTGCATTAAGGTGGAAAAGCCTCACATCCCTTGATCTTGTTTATTTGTATGCCAAGGGGAGGTTGGAACTATCTCCTTGACTATTATTTCTTTGTTTGTTTACTTGTGTACTCTTACTGTATCAAACTAGAAACAATGTTTAGGTCATCTCAACTTTTGTGCTCTGGTGCTTATGTTTGTTTCCTACATTTTATCTGATGAAAGTCATATTCATATCCTAATAGTTGCAGCAGCACCAGTAAGGATTGTATTGACTCCGATGTTCCAAAAATACTCCATGATGATAATTATGCAATGATTCCAACAACCAAGTCCTAGGGTTGCATTTAGTTTAGGCTTGCATTCACATTTTAAGCTTGCATAGTGATAGTTTTGGTGCTCTCTTCATGGTATTCTCATTCTTCAAAGGTCCTTATCTTTTTTCCTAGATTCCTCTCGACTGCACAAGTGTCTGGTACTCACTCTTGATCTTCATTCATATTCTTTTGGTTAGTACATGTCGTATATTGCAATATCCTGCATGAGATGATTAGTATCATTGAATTTCCATACATTCATTTGCATTTACATATCCATAAACATGTGCATCTATTATAAGCATAAATCAAATCATAGATAGCATTTATCCATCTAACATCTATCATTGCATTACATTCATAACATGTATCCATAAAACATGTGCATAAGCATTTGCATATTCATCCATGACATACATTTCTAATCCATACATCTAATCATATAGGAAACATCTCACAAGACATGCAAGTCTAAAGTAATATATAAACAAGTACAATGATGCCAAAATTGAGCTCATATATATCAAATCGATCAAATATACAATGGTGCTACTCAAGCATAGTATATAAAAATGGTGGTACAACATATGTATATAAAGTGTCTCATCTAACCACCTAGTGGAGGTGGAGGAGGTAGCATGCCCTGCTGCAGAGGAGGTGGTCCCTGTGGAGGTGGTCCTTGTGGGGTGGCTTGTGCCCCAACATACTCTGAAAATGGCTAAAACTGGTCCACTACCTCTAGAACTACAATAGTTTATATGACATAGTAATAGGCCGACTGAGTAGCCTCATATCTTTCCTCTATCTGAGATCTAGCTAGTTCCTCCTGCAAAACCTAGATCTCTTGGTCTCACTCATGTCTCCTGAACAATCACCTATGTCCAGAAGTCATCTCATTCCCTCTGGGCCTACCTCACTCTCTCTCAACTCCTCTTGAGAGCCTCCTATAATTGGGCTACCTGTCTGCCTACTTATGGATCAACTGTAACAATATCAGCCATAATGGTGTCCTCTCCTAGCTTAGTGGACCTCTCCTGAGTACCACTACTCCCTCGACATGCATCCAAACCCATAGGTATAGTGGGAATGGGAATTTGTGAGGTCCTCGGCCATACTATCCTCTCCTACTGAGGTGGTACCTACTACTATAGTGGTGGCTTCTATGCCTACTATTGTAGTGGTGGCTACTACATGTGATACTGTGGTGGTGGTTGTAACACCTACTTTACATGTGAGCCCATGCCAAAAGTATCTATAAATCTAGGGAAAGGGTGGGCTAAGATATGATCTCTATATGCAGGATTCATCCCTACATTCCTCACCCCTACCATGTAATCCCACCTAGCTGGTGGTACTCGTACATCTATTATGATCTGGCCCCTATCTAGTTGTCTCTGCTAGCCCTTCTTCATCTCATTGACAAATTGGGCATAAGTAAAATACTCCAGAGAAACATCTTGGGGTCTCCCAAACTATCATAATACTTGTGTCAATAGGAAGCACTCAATAATGATGATAGTGCACCCAATCAAAGGATGCGAGCAGAACATATATGGCAGCTTATGTTGTGCATCATCCCACACCTCAGTGGCTATCCATGGCCGCCATATAACTATTGGCATATCATCTATCTAGGCTCACACACTATGCTATCTTACCCAGTGCTGGCTGGGTCATAGGACCTACATACCTATATATATATGGATCTAAGGGCTGCCGAGTATCATGGAATATTGGCCGACATATGGGAAGGTGCTCCCAGGCCCAAATTTGAAGAACGACCACTCCTACTGCCATAGTCTGTGTACCCTGATACACGATCTTGTGCATCTCATGATACATCTGAGAAAGCATACACTCACCCCATCTAAATCTAACTGCTAGTGTGGCTAACATCCTCTACAGCATGCCTCCCCAACTGCACTCTAATTTGTGTTGACCTCGATCTGGAACTAGGTGACAACTCAAGAAAAGCGCCAAGACAACTACCAGTGGGTGATCTACATTGTACCTACTCGTCAAATCCTCCCAAGAGATGGCTTGAACCATCACCAGATCACCATCAAAGATCACTCTTAGTGCCAGTGTACCTATCCTCAGCTGAGTGTCATACTCCATGTGAGCCCCGTGGAATGGTACTCTCAAGATCCTATAAATATCCTAGGAGTGAGTGTCATCTCCCCCTGCGGCAAGTGGAATGTGTTCATCTCTAAATGGAAATGCTTGACCAATGCACCCAATAGACCGTGATTTACCTAAATATTGGGTGCATCATGAAGATATGAAAATCCTAGCCCATCGAGATGGGTACTATCAGCATCTAACAATCTCTGCAGCAACTCACCCATGACAGGATGGTGTGACCGAAACACAATATCAGGGAAGTCAACCTGCAAAGAAAGCAACAAAATTGGAGCAATACCTCAACATGATGATTTTTCAAAGTAATGACAGCAAATACAGCTATGGATCTATCCTAAACACAGTACTGAGACATTCTAAGTGGCTGACTCTGTGACATAATGAATGACAAATTTCAAGATAGTATGCAATTCCCATACGAGGAAACTCTTTTCTTGCATGATTTTTTTTCCACGCACTAGATGAGATCTCCCTTCGCCCGAGACTCCATCGCATCTGATGCAATCTCGTGCGGCATCGACACGCACCTTGTGTGAGCTTGCGGAGGGGCCTCGTGTGAGGAAGCCATCACCTGTGCGAGGAAACTGATTCCTCACGTGAAGGGCGACCTAGGCCAGTGAGAGGAAACTGTTCCGTCATGTGAGATTGGACGTAACAAACTTAAAAAGCTCCAAAAAATATGCTAATATGACCTAAAAATTAATAAAATTTGAAATGCAAGATGGTTTTTCGATTACTTATAGGTGCGTCATACTCTGGTGGCTGGTTGTGTCATCGGGAGTGCTCAAATTGGTGTATACACATAGGGATTCTATCAATATCAGCTAGAGCCCTCACCATCTGTAAAGTCAAAAGTGAATAATGATTTGAAAATGACCCCTCTGGGCCTTATATAGCTTTTGACCTAATTTTTAAAAGTGCTCCATTTTCCTCAAAAATTATAGCCTTGGCTAAATGGACCATTCTGAATCCATTTTTGGGATCAAAATCAAAATCTGACACTCCTAAGTAGTTCAAAATCATGTTTTAAAATTTTGGGACCGACATGCTCTGACGCTTGTGCAGTCAATTTTTTGACGTCGCTTTCTTGTTAGAATCATATCTTGTCATCATTTTCTTGGCTTCTGCAATCTTTTTCATCAAAGTCCACTCTAGTCAACTCTAGTCAAACTTGGTCAACTATGGTCAAACCTAGTCAACAGGACCTCTCAATCTCTCTAAATCAATTCTACCTTCTCTTGATCTATCTCTGATATCTTTGGATCTTTGATTTTCTTCTATCTGTGATTTCTCACTCTCGGTCATCATTATGACGTGTCATCTTTTGATTTCGCTCCCGAGGGGGCAGGATGATTGCATCATTGAATCTTTTCACATCATCCTTGAATCAGTCTGATCTGAATCAAAAGACCCCACCGCCAGGGGCATCTCATCACTTGGGGCATATTCATCTTTTCATACCTTATGGTCAAAATTGGATATTCCATGATCTTGAATCTTTAGGGGCATCTTGATGGCTCGCATCTTGTCATCTTGTCATATATCTTTCTATTAGTAATAAATAAGAGGGGGGGATGAATCAGTGGCCTCAAAGATTTATCCAATTTAAACTTTAATCCATCAATCAATACTTCTCAAATTATTAAGTCCCAACAAGATGCATGCCTTTGAAATATTTGAAACAAATAATTGTCTATTGGTTTACCTTGTCTGTCTTGTTTCTCCTTGATAACCGATAAGTAGTAAACTGTATTTACTGATACTCAGTAAAAATTTAGAGTATACCAGTCAATCCATAAATTCATATGTAGAATGTAAAACACTAAAGTAATTAACCATACACACATAACACAAGAATTTTAAGGTGGAAAGCCTGTTAAGGGAAAAACCACTGGGACTGGTACCCCAAATTTTCACTCTTCTGAAGTGAGCCCTATTAGGAGTCAACCCTATTAAAGGTTACAAACACACTATTAAGTGTGACCTTGTTAGAGGATTTTCAATACATAGGTTGTCACTAAGTATCTGGCATCTACGCTACCATCCTTGAATCAGTCTCATGACTGTCAATAGGTTTTATGCAAAATCTTACTACCATCCTTGAATCAGCCTCCTTCTTAGACTGTCAATAGGATTTAGGTAAGACCAGTGCTACTATCATGAGTCAACCTTCTGGTAATTTTTTAGGATATACCTCAATTACAAAAGGTTGTTAAGTCCTGCTTTGTTAAGAGACTTTAATGCTTCAATGGTTAAACGAAAACAAAATGACCTGTTTCTAATGCAACTTAATTGCAGATTTTCAGATCTATTTACTTACAATGTCTTTTTGATCAATGTATCAATTTAATTCCTTTGTAATTAACTCTTTCTTCTTTGTGATGTTGTGATTCACTATCCGTCGGTGTCTGCAGAATACTTTAGCTCTCCCTCAGCTTGATTGATTAGGACTGCATGAAGTTAATCCTTCATCAGTTTCTCTTTAGCATCTTCTATTAGTTCACTCCCCCATGTATCTAATTTTATATTGACCACCTTAGAATGAATTATTCTTGTCTCTTAAATAGACATGATTTTCCTTAATTCTAGGTTCTTTGATTCTTGATTATTGGCGTGAAAAACAATCCAGCCAAATTAATTTATGGCTTTAACTCCTGATTTATCTCGTAGTTATCTTCTTTCCAACTATACAAATCACTTACTTAACTATGGTTGAATAAAACAAATAAAAAAACCAAATTAAGTCTATCCTTTAGCTTTTCCAGCTAGATATTTTGTCATTTTCTGATCTCTCTATTCCGTTGATCAATTCTGTAGTTTGTTGCCAGTGACAACTGCCAGTTCCGTCGGTGTCGCTTCAGTTAACTTTGGGATATCCATCCGTCGGGCATCTTTGGATCTTTGTTCATCAAGAAACACTATTTTTACCTCATCCGGTATCATTTGATTCTTCTTCATCGAGCAACACTATCTTCTGCTCGTCGAGCATCACTGTGACTTTAATCTCTATCTTTACCGATGGTGTGCACTATGTCGGTGTAGTCTGTCACTTAGTGAATACTAGACTTTTATGCATTGCTGGAAGCATAACCTTTGTTCCATTGCTTCTCTAAAGTCTTTGGCATGATCATACAAATGATATCAAGTTGACATCAATGACAATACAAACCATTAACTAATTTAATGTCTTGCATCATCTTCAACTTAATATAGTTAATCATTTAATCAGTTATATGTCATCAATCTCTCCCTTTGGCATTGATGGCAACATACTATATTATCACACTATACTATTTCTAATACAATATGAAATACAATTTGTTGAGATTCATCAAATTACCAAATAGTTTGCTTTGATAACCGATAAACTGTCTGACTGCCGGTAAGCTCCGTGTAAGATTAGATTTGATTCTTGTAGCTTAACTTTTTCTTCTTCTCATGTGTTGTGACCTCTTTTGGTGTCAATTTTCTCTTTGACTATTCTCCATCTTTGATGTCACTGTCTTTTATTTGCAACTTTTATAAAAGTACTCTCCCTTTGGATATGATCTCTCCTTTTTTGGAGTAATCTGATAATGAATAGTTTCTGATGATAATATGGAAAACATTCTCTCCCTTTGACAACAATGCCAAACAAATATTTTACAAATATTTGACATTCTATCAACTAAATCCTTCTTTCCATAATATATTCCTTGAATTTTCCTTATCCATTGTCAATATAACTATCTTCTCTAGTGCTTGATTTTGATATATACCTTTTTGTATCCAGATGTAACGTTGAAGTTCAACTTCTGCTTGCATTAGTCATTATTGATATTCTTATAACATATGGTTGATGTAGTTTTTAGTCTTTCTAGTGACTTTTAGACATGGGTTTGATCCCTAGTCTCTTTATCAGGTACTAAAATGTATCCTTGGGTAGTGGCTTAGTGAATATATCAGCCAATTGTTCTTTTGATTGCACATATTCAAGTATCACCTCTTTTTCTTGGACTTGTTCTCTCAAATAATGATACTTGATGGCAATGTGTTTATTCTTCGCATGCATGACTGGATTCTTGGAAATATTTATTGCACTGGTGTTATCATAATAAATAACTACTAGTTCTTTGATCTTCATATGCATACCTTCCAGCAGCTATTTGATCCATGCAATATTTGAGCAGTTTGCAGCAGCAGCAACATATTCTTCTTCTGCAGTAGATTGAGAGATGCATCATTGCTTCTTTCTAATCCATGTGACAAGTCTATCACCCATAAAGAATGCTCCTCCAATTGTGCTCTTCCAGTCATAAAGATTCCCAGCCCAATCAGCGTTGATAGTCACTTTTAGTTCAAACTTTCCTTCTCTTCTATACCATAAGCCAAATTCCTCAGTATTCTTCAGATATCTTAGTATTCTTTTCACAGCAGTTATGTGTGATTCCCTAGGGTTAGAAAAAAATCTAGCAATAATTCCTACTACATGTGCAATATATGGTCTAGTGTGTACAACATGCATGATTTTTCCTATCATGGATCTGTATAGAGTCTGATTTACCTTTGTTGTCTTGTCATCTTTTGTTAATTTACATCCAGTAGCCATCGGTGTTCCAACAGGTTTGGAATCTTCCATCTTGAATATTTTCAGAACCTCTTTGATGTATTTGGACTGTGTAATAAAAATTCCTTCACTTTGTTGAATGATCTGTAGACCAAGAAAGAACTTGATCTCTCCAAACATAGACATCTCAAATTCCTTTTTCATCTCATTAGAAAATGATTTGCATAGCATATCATTGCCTCCAAATATGACGTCATCAACAAATATTTCAGCAATCAAAGTGTTAGCATTAGTATCTTCTTTTAAATATAGATTACTATTCTCACTATTCCTTATGAATCCAATACTTATTAGATAGGAATGAAGTCTTTCATACCAGGCTCTTGGAGCTTTTTTTAATCCATACATTGCTTTGTGAAGTTTACATACCATGTTCCTCTTGTCTGGATCTACAAACCCTTTTGGTTGTTCAATATATACCTCTTCTTCAAGTATTCCATTTAGGAATGTTGACTTGACATCCATTTGATATACTTTGAATCCTTTATA